>JAOXYD010141910.1:0-10712 GCA_028565735.1 Pinacopodium congolense
AATTCGTCATATGTTGCATGACAAAAGTTTATCTTCTATGTATGATTGTTTCATTGATATTATAAATACTCTAAAAGGTCTAGGTAAGACTGACACTAATGTTAAGCTTATCTAAAAGAAACTTAGGTCATTACCAAAGATATGGGAGGCCAAAATGATGGCCATCCATGAATCAAAAAATGTAAATGCAACCCCCCCCCCCCCCAAAAAAAAGAACTTATTAGATCTCTCTTGACCTATAAACTAATACTAAAAGAGCTATAAGGAGAGAAGACCATATAAAAGAAAAAGAAAAAGATGTTCAAGGTATCAAAGGAAGTGGTGTATAGTGATGATGAAGCCTCACAAGTGGAAGTGATGATGAGGAAAAAATCCTACTTGCAAGAAGCTTTAAGAAGTTTCTAGAGAAGAAGATGTAAACACAAAGAAGGGACTCTAAGGGAAGCAAATTTTATTCTAAAAATAAGTTAAATAATATTACTTGTTTTAAATGCAATGAAACATGTCAAATAAGATCACAATGATTGCTACTTAAATAAAGTGACAAAAAGGATTAAAAAAAAGAAGGAAAGAAAAATAAGGATTTAATAGCTAAATCATAGGATGATTCAAGTGAATCCAAAGGAGAAGACTAAGTCGAAAACTTATGCTTCATGGAAAGTGATGAAGTACTATCTTCTTCTACTCAGTGATGATGAATGTGATGTAGATTTTTCTTATGATGAATTAGTAGAATATTTAGAAGTATTAGCTAAGAAAAAAGGCATAAATAAATATTGAAATTAGTCAACAAAAGCAAATTAAAAAATGAAAATATTAGACATAAATTGATATAAAAAAATGTTGAAGGTATGCAAATATTGGAAATTGAAAATATGTTATTAAAGAAAGAAATAGAATCCCTCAAAGGACCATTGTTTAAATTTATTAAAGAGAATGAAAAAAATAGAATCAATGTTAGGAGTTCAAAAGATTACAAATAATAGGAGTTGGACTAGAGCATATTAGTGAGAATGCATCAATTAGGAAAACTACTTTTATAAAACAACCACCAACCTAGAAAATAATTCTATACTTAGGCCACATGAACAAAAGGCATCTAAAGTAGGACACAACCTAGGAAAAGGTATTATACATACATGGATAACACTAATGTACAACTTCGAAGAGCACCACAGGGTAAAAACAATTCTAGGATACAATATTACTTACCTAGACCATACCACCATATAAGGACCTATAATGAATCAAGATCTAGGTATAAATTTAGACATAAATATAAAAGCCACAAACGTTTGTTTTGTAACTATTGTGACCATTATGACATGTAGAAAGATTTTGTTATGATAGATTAAGCAATTTGAATGTTTTACTAAGTGGTTAGAGAAATACAAGTAACCCTTAAAGACCTAACTTAATGTAAGTACCGAAAATTTGTTATAGTTTGTTTTTTAAGTACCTCAATAACCAAAAGGGATAATCACCCATGCTATTAAACCAAGTAAAGAGGTATACAAATAAAGAGGTATATAATTGTTTTGGTATCACATTATTTTGATATACTTGGTTGTTTTTAATGATACTTGATAAATTGAATGATTTCAATATTTTTTATTGATGAATAATTGTTTTAAAATTATTTTATGGCCAATTTTATGATAATTGATAAACAGTTAGGGTCAAATTTGTATTTTGGGTCGTTACTGTCAAAACTATATGCTTTCAGCACAATGGTCAACTAATGTAAAGCATCAACCTACGGTCAATCAATACTTAGGTTGGTCGACTAGTATATGGTCAACCAACAGTTACTGAGTTGTATATGGTCAACCAATAGTGGTAATTGGTTGACTAATCCTTCAAATTTTCTAATTAAACTAGTTAGCCAAATTTTCACTATAAATAAATGTATTAGGTAGTGCGTAATGCATCTAAGAGTTGAGAAATATATATACATGTGAATTATATCATTTTGAGTGTTGTTTTGTGAAAATTGGTTGAGTTTTGTGTGGTTTTAGTGAAGTTTGTAATGTTGTTTTTGCGTTAACTTTTAAGTGATTTATGAACTAAATACTTTGTGAAACACAAAAGACATTTTTCAAGTGTATTTTTGAAGAGTTGTAAGCTTAAGAAATTGTGAAGTTGTGAAGTTTACCTTAAAGCCTTTAAAAAAGGGACTAAGCTGTAAAATTGATATTTTTTAATAGTAAAATACCCAATAAGGTATTAGTGAGTGGAAATAGGTATGGAGATTAAAACCAAACCTTCATAAATTTAGTTTGCGTCTTCTTAATCTACTATTTTATTTTCAAGTTTTTCATTATCGCATATTATTTATATTACTTATTTTTTTTTTACTTTTGCATATTTTTTAGAGGGATTATGTAATCAAGTAAAATTAACTTAGAAATTTTAAAAAACTTAATTCACCTCCTATAAATGCCAATAAAGACCAAGAATCTTAAATATTTATATATTATTTATTATGAAAATAGTTTAATAGAAGATTGACTAGCCGTATCTCTCTCTTGTCCATTTATTTGATTGAATATTATGCATACACATATATTAAAGTGAATGAAAAACATAAAAAAAAATGTGATGATGCATTAAAAAAATGTATTTACCAGGCATAAATACAAAACTTATAAATAAAAAGCCTTTACTTCATTGCATCATCTTATACATGCATTTCCCTCTATTTTTGCCTCCAAACTTACTATCTCTTTACTCTATTTTCCCTTCCTCATGGGTTTCCTTTTTTCCTCACTTACCATAGGTGATTTCACCTCCTACAAACTCATACTACCATGCATAGAAGAGGACAAATCCATTAACCACCCCAACCACTTCAAGCTCAAATTGACACTAAAGTCATAACTAATGCTACTGTTGTTATTGAAGCTTTACAACCTTAAGTTGATCCTGAACCTCCCAATCCACCAATAATATCTTTTCAAGTTGTGCTAATCCATAGCATAGTGATATAAACTTATGATCTAACCTTACACACCTCAGGTGGTATTTGCAGTTTGGGCTTTATCGATAAGTTCAAAACGATTGGAAACCCATCTTTTGATTTCGTAGAGCGAGAGTATTGGGATAGGTTATAGGCGCATTACTTTTTTTCTTCTTTTTCTTATCAAAAGATTTCCCCCTAAGAAATTATTGATTTATCTTTGTTTGTTGAGTTGACTAATTAAAGTGATTTCCTTTACTTCTTCCTTGAGTGTAGCTGGTTTCTTTCCCTCCTTTAGGGTAATTGCATCCTTTCGTATTTTTAAGTGTACTAGTTGGTTATATGAAAATATAATAACTAATAGGATAGAGTTTTTGGAGCAAAATAATAAACCTTCTAATTTTCTCTTAATAGATGAAATTTTCTCAAACTTAATATATTAGTGATTTAAATTTAGCATTAAGGTAGTATTTATTTAATAATCTATATAACATATCAACGTATCTTTTTTAAATTTTCTATGAATTTTTATTAAGTATGAGGATTTATGAAAATGTTTATTGATGGATTAATAAGTTGTCTCACAAAAAAATGAAACTCAACATAAAAATATGTTAGATTTCATGGACAACATAAGTACGTATGACATTGTTTCATGAGGCAAGCACTAAACATAAGATGAAGGTATATGACCTATACATTGCACCTCGAGAGAAAGCAAGAGGTAGTCTTAATAACTGTGAAATTTTCATTGATTTCATCCTACACTCTCTAAAAGTTGCACATTTAATTAGGCTCTTATTTTAGTATAAACTTAAACAAAAGCTCTTGAACTCTTATAGTTAGTTTAGTCCTTGGTAGCCTATATAAATGCTATTAACTATCATGTAAATATTAAACTAAAATACAAGACCAACTATGGATGCCTAAAATAAGGGTGGCTATCTCTCGAACATATAAAACATGTTCTTGATTTTTTAATGTTAAAAATTCTCATTAACCTACCAGCCTTTTAATGGACATGAATAGTCTTTTTGACTTATACCAATCAATAACATATACCTCAAAGTCATGCCATGCGTGAAGATGTATATATATACACGTGTCATATGTGTGATGTCTACCCTTTAGGTTTGATTTATTTTATTATATTAAAAATTCATAGGTCATATATCATATTTTTATTTCTTTCATTAATTATCATTGATCTTGTAAAATAATAATAAGCCAATCTCTTATTATTTCTAAAAAAAACATTATAAATTTATACATAGTACATGAACTAAGACTAAAAGTGGAAAAGAAATAATTACAATGGTAATGTAAATACTATCTTGGTATTTCATATTCTCTTAAATATAGGGAAAGGAAGACTATATTACATATGTATGATCATATAATAAGGGACAATATCCCTAGATTAGAGGCACTAAATTTTTTTCTCATATAAGCACACAAAAACACTTGAGGCACAGGCTATAATAACGTCTTTATAGATCATTTTTTAGCTCCTGACTTCACTCAAGAATATAATGGCTATATTCTATATTATCATTACACTGCTATTATTCTTCTAACTTTATTTGGATGTAAAATGACACTGTAAAACAACATTCAGAGGATAGAACAGTGATGTTATTGTGCTGCCATTTACCTTCTAGATCTATGACTTCAATGTCTTTAACACTCCCCCTAAGCTGAACAATCAATATCTTTCATTCCCAGTTTGACTACAAGGTCATAAAACTTTGGATTGCTCAATCTTTTTGTTAGAATGTTAGCTATTTAAGATTTTGAGGGAATGTAAAAAAATACATACTAACCCTTCTTCCAGTTGCTCTTTAATGAAATGTTGATCCATATCAATATGTATAGGGTTATGATTAATTGATAGATGACCTGTTATCACAATAGAGCTTCTTAGGTCCCTCTAATTTCAAGTCATTAAGAATGATCTTTTACTACGGTAATTCACACATTATTTGGGCTATAGCTCTGAATTATACTTTTGTAGATGATCTAGCTCTTACTTTTCTAGGTTACTAGATTGTATCCTAGAAAAGTACAATATCATATAGTTAATCTTCTATCTATGATTGATCTAGCTTAATTAGCTTTAACATATGTTTTAAGAGTAATGGCTTTATTCCTTTTGAATAAAATTCCCTTCTGTAGACATCCTTTTAAGTAATGTAGTACCCTTTACACTTTTTAGAGATGAGATTCTTTGGGACCATGCATAAATTAAGTATATACACTCAGTAAGTAACCTATGTCTAGTCTGGTGTGAGGAAGATATATAACTTTACTAATTGATCTATGATATATTCTTCGATCAATTGTCGGTGCACCCTTGTCTTCTCTCATTTTTTGAATTGGATCTATTGTCATGGACACTAATTTACATCTAACCTTGCCTATTTTTATTAATAGATTAGTCACATATTTTTATTATGATATGAATATTTCTTGTATGGAATAGGCTACCTTAATTCCAAGGAATTACTTTAGAATCCCTAACTCCCTTATTTCAAACTCCTCTATCAATCTCTATGTCAATTTTCGCTTCTCTTTCTCATCATCAATTGAACATTTCATGAATATAGTGTAATCACCTTAGCTTTAATTATATTTAGTTTCTCTCATGACTTTTATAAAGTATCTAAACCAAGTTCTAGGAGATTGTTTTAACCCATATAGAGCCTTTTTCAATTTGCAAACTTTATTACTTATGTTTTCATTAAATCCTAGTGGAATATCCATATAGATTTCTTCTCTAGATCTTTATGGAGAAATGTATTCTTAACAGTATATTGAGGAAGATGTCAGTTGTAGTAAGCCGTTAATGATAATAGAATTCTAACAATATTCCTCTTTACAATAAGGACAAATGTTTCTTGATAGTTAATACAATAAACATGAGTATATTCTTTCACTACTAATCGTGCCTTATATCTTTTAAGAGTTCCATCTACCTTTTAATTTAATGTAAAAACCCGTTTACACCTAATATTGTTCTTCTGCGTGGTCTACCTAAAGTTTTTCATATATTTTTTTTTCCTAGTCTACTCTTTGATTGTTTCCCGCCATTCCCTTTTTAGATAATGCCTCAGACATAGTGTTAAGGATAGTAATAGTATTTAAACTTATAATGAACCTTTGGCATTTGTGTGATAGGTGTGTTAAGGAAACATAGTGAAATATTAGATAAAGTGAAGGGTTAGAAAATTTCTCGATATCTTTCCAAATAGCAATATAAAGATTTAAGTAATTTGATCAATAAATTGAATATGTAAAGAGGATTTGAATCTTATTGTGATTTCATTTTTAAAGTTTAATTTAGATCAGTGGACACGTGTTAGTTGAGGAGTAGCCTTTTCCTTTAAATGCTCCTAAGGAGGATTGTTAGACTCAGATGATATAAAGGTGTTCTACGGTCATACTACACTGGTTAGAATAATGGAAGCTCTACACATTGGAGTGCTTCGTAGGCCTCACAAAGGTCATTCTCTTTTAATGAGGCCTCTCTCTATAAAGTGCATTTGAAGAAATAATTATGATCATCGAAAATTATATTTGCAGAAATATAAGATTCTCTAATAGTTAGATAGTAGCACTTATAACCCTTCTGTATGGGTAAGTAGCCTAGAAAGACACATCAATGGCTTTAGGGTCCCGTTTGTACCTGTGCTAGTTATGGATATGAACAAAAGTAGTATATCGAGAACAAACTGCTTAGGACTTCAACTGGATTTTTGTTGTTGAAAGTAGGTGAAGGAAGTCAATTAATCAAATAAGTGGCAATAAGAATTGCCTTTCTCTAGTAGGATTTAGATGCATTTTCTTGAAATAATAATGCTCGAATAGTCTCAGTTAAGTGTTAGTTTTTTTTTTCTTTCAAGTACTCATTTATAGGGGTGTATTAACACATGATGAATCATGTATGATCCCCTAGAATTGTAAGTAGGAAGACAAGGTTTAATTGAAGTGGTCCTTCGCATTATTTATCCTAAGGCTTTTTTATGGACAACAAATTGATTTTAAATCATTGCATTGAAGTTGATTATGATTTGTCTATTCAAATTTTTATTTCAAAAGAAAGAGTAATGTAACTCTAGTTCAGTCATCAATTAAGGATACAAACTATAAAGCCCCAAAAATATTTGGCATAACGGATGGACCCTATATATCATTACGGATTGAATGAAATAGATGGGAACTTCTTTCATTGCTAATAGAAAAAAGTAAATGTGTATTTTTTGTCAACTTACAAACATCATAACGTAATTTAAATATCTCTATCCGTTAAAATAATCTAAGAAACATAACTTTGAGAATCCTAAAAGATGGGTGACCGAGACATAGATGGTGTATTTAAATGGTACCTTGAGTTAAGGAACCAAGTATAGACAAATATAAATGCTTTGACTTTTTAGAGATAAGTCAAGGTAGTAAAGGTCACTTATTTCTTTAACAACTCCAATCCTCCTCCTCAAGCTTTGATCCTGGAAGACATAGTAAGATGAGAAAATCATAATATATCATTTAAGGTTATTAGTAAGTTTTTGAATGAATATAAGGTTGGAATATAAGGTTGGTTGAAAGTTTGGGAACATGAAAACATCTTTAAGGATGATAGTGGCTGTGATAGGCACATCCCTTATTCCTATTGTAGCGACCATGGTTCTATTAACAATAACAATTTTCCTATCACTAAAATGTGGGCTATTCATATGGAAGAATTATGAAGTAGGGGTTATATGGTCTTGTAGAACTAAAGTTGATTTTCTTGTGAACGTTATAAGATGAAAGGAAGGCAACTAAGGCTTTTTTAAAAGGATGAATTTAGTAATAATAAAGATTGCTCAACAACAATGAAATCTCAATAATGAACGTTAAGTACCCTTAACATGTAAAATAATAATAAGCCAATCTCTTATTAATTTTGAAAGAACCATTACAGAATCATACACAGTACATGATTTAAAACTAAAAAATATAAAAAATAATGAAAATAGTAGCTTAAATACTATTTTGATTATTCAAATTCTCCTAACTCTAAAATAGGAAACAAAGACTATATTACGTCTGTATAATCACCCTATAAGGAAAATATACTCGAATTAGAAGCACCAATTTTTTTCTCGCATAAGTCTATAATAACATTTGAGACATGTGCTATAACAACGTCTTTATAAATTATTATTTAGCTTCTAACTTCGCTCAAGGGTAGAATGATGTCATTTTATATCACTGTTAACACTATCATTGTTCGTCTTACTTTACCTAAACGTAAAACGACACTTTGAGGATTAAACAACAACATTGTTGTCTCTCATAGTTTAGCTTCTAAATCTTCAACTTTAGCATCTTTAACAAATCTCTAACCAGCTTGTTAGAAAAAATTATTTCCATGGTCATAATAGATTAAGGAAAGGGAGGCAAGGGCTCTATAAATGAAACCTATCTCAATTTATCTTTGTTGTGCACAATAAGTTATAAGAAGGAACATAGAAGGAAAAGCATACTATCTGAAGAAAAGAGTAAATTGTACAAGGGTGGCTTGCTAATTAAACAAGAAGAATTTTACTTGTCTTGAAAATTTTAAACGTCTTTAAAGGAATCATTTGTAGATAAGTGCTTACAAATTATTTCGAAGATGACAATGAATTCTTTCAATATAGATGATTTGTTAAACTCCGAAGTCCAGTTAGTAGTCAATTAGATCCCTCAAAAATTTCAATTTAAAAAAAATTGTACAACTAGATATCATGCAAGTGTTAGGGAACTTATCATTGCATGGATTGATAAGAAAGAGCTAGTTTGATGAAATAATTACACGCAATCTTACAAGTAGGTTATGCAATTATGCGATATCAATGAAATCCCAATAATTTATAAGAGTTTTACATGTATTAGCGAGCGTTAATGAAAAATTTTGATGATTGGTAAGATTTAAATGCAAGACTAAAAATGATTGATTCAAGTAAGTTATGTTAAGTTCGAGGAGCACAAAAACACTTGACCCCAATAAAGAAGTCCGACGGTATGAAAATTTATTAGTTTGCTTATATAATGGCCAAATTGTTGTTTAACTTTATCATAAAACAACATGATTCCAGTAGAAGTGTGCTTAGATTGCCAATGTGATGTCTCAAAATGGCTAACCAAAGGTTTATCAAGGTACTTATTAATTAAGAGGTGATGATATGATGACACATGATAAAATTATAGAGTAATGGGCTAAAGAAGTAACAGTATTACCTTAAAAATAACATTGTCTCAAGATATAAAAAATAGGTCGATGAGATGGTAAGAAATAGGGCATCTTCTAATACTATATTCTTCATGATAATAAAGTTAATAAATAAAAAGTATACCTCCTACCGACTAGGTAGAATTAATAGAAGAAGTAGTAAGTGTGTGGTTTTACTTAAGGATTATTTGTTATTACTTATATTTTCTTGTTGTAGTTTTTTGTTTCTATTTCTTGTTTTTGTGTTTATATTTTTCTTATAAAGAAAAACGGAAAAAAATTTTTGTTGACATTTGTAATAAAAATTTTAAAAGAAAAACCTAATTAGTTAAATAAAATTTATGATTAAACTAATTTAATTTTTTTTTCAGAAAAACTAATTTAGTGATGACAACTAAATATGAAATAATTTTAGATTTGTAGATTAAAATACTTTTGTACACCTAAAAATACATATTAGTTAATAAATTATATAAGTTATTCAATGTAAATAAATATGCTTATGAAAGCTATTTTCAAAATATGAATAAACCAAATTTTCTTGTTTTTTATTTTATTTCTATTTTTATTTTGTAAACTAAAGAATAAAACAGAATACAACTAAACATATTTTCTTCCTTTATTTCTCTATTTTTGAAAATAAAAATAGAAAAATAAAATAGAAAGTGATAATAAACAAGCCATTGATTCATAAATTTTTGTAAGCTTATATAATGACATGCTATGCTATTCATTTTAGTATCAAGCACATTTAATCATATGATTAAAGAATTTAAGTGATTTATGAGCAAGTCTTATTATAAAAAGTTTCAAATATAGAGTTTTTAAATTTTGTTTTTTAAATAAATTGAGAATGAAGTGTCTCAAACTTTTTGTATTATTTGTTGGGAATAATAAATCTATTAGTAATCAACTTTTTAAGATTTTTTTCACTTTAGTATCTAACCTTTAAAATTTTTTAAATTTGGGACCAATCTTTTAAAACTCATTCAACTCATGTAAAAAGGTAAACTTCATTAATTTTTTGCTAGCACAACTAATGAAACTTAACATGTGAACATCTACATGATAAAAAGTGCATACATGGATGTTTATGTATATAACTTTATCATTGATTAATCTTTAAAAAATTTTAATTGATGACCAATTTTTTGAAAATTTTTACTTTAGTGTCCAACCCAACCTTTAAAATTTTTTAGTTTAATGACTAATTTTTTTTAAAAATTCGCTCAAATTAAGTCAAAATTAATTTTTCCTTATAAAAATAATAAGTGATTAATAATTCAAAATTTTATTAGGAAATATTTTATAATGACTTCCAAGTTTAGTTAATAAATATTTAATTATATGTTAAACTTTCTTTCAAAGGATATCTAAGATTTATACTTGATTAATCTTTAACCTAAAAGAAACAATTTATAAATAAATCTTTTCAATTTATATATAATAGTCACAAAATATCTTTTATAAATAAATTTAGATTTAAAGATATATTAT
>JAOXYD010141921.1:0-10712 GCA_028565735.1 Pinacopodium congolense
CAATTATTCAACTTTCTCAAACTAGTATATAATTATAGGAAAATTAATTCAATATTAACAACATCATTATTGAAAATTTCTTCTTCATCTTTCAAAAATAATGACTCATCAAAATGTTATATAATCAGTTATTCATATCAATTGGAAAATGTATTTAAATCATTTCATTCTTTTTCAATCTTCAATTTGAATCATAAAAATTAATTTCACATGTAAAAGCCAAATATAATGAGTGTAATGCATCAACTTTCAAAACACTTTCACATCTTTATTTAATAATTTATTGAATTAACTAGTTAATTCAATATATAAGCAACTTCGTTGAGAAGTAACTCAATCTTTTGACCCCAAAGTGAATATTTTATCATGAACAACCCCCGGTTACTCAATTGATTTACATTGAATCAACTAACAAATAGCACCACTTATAATTTCAACCATATACATATATTTTTTTCTTTTTTTCTTTTTTTTCTTTTTCTTTTTTATATACATATATGTATAAGATTAGAAATCAGCGGACTGAATTTTGCTCACTTATTTAATTAACTAAGTTATTTATTTATTTATTTATTTTATTGATAAAAGTGTTTTAAAAGAAATCACAAAATTGCTCATTAAATTACATTTTATATGTGGAATATCATTCTGATCATCGGGTATCCGTTATTCAAATTATGAAATGAGTTAAAAGCATTTAGTCATTAATAGTGAAAATTAATCATATAAAATTTTAAATTGTCAAAATCATTGAATTCAAAAGAAAACATGAACAATAATAAACATAAAAATTGAAAAATTTTCCAGAAATTATAGACTAATAAAAGAAAATTGATAAATTTATATACTATCAGACAATAAATACTCAAGTATGCTCAAGATATATATCCTTCCCCCACACTTAAATTGAACATTATCCCTAATATTCATAAATCAATAAATAAGCTTAAAATGTGAGAGAAAGGAAACGAATACACCTAGATAAAGATGTAATCGTGAAAGCTCTTTGTTTATGTGAAATGCAGCTATCTAAAAAGTAAGGACAAAAGCTCAAAGTAACAAAAACTAAAGAAAAAACACAAGAAACAAAAACAAACACACTAAAAGAAAACACACCAAAAACATGCAAAAGGCATACTATTTTATTGAAAGCATATGAAATCCTACTTCTACGGCTGGGTTGCCTCCTAAAAAGTACTTCTTTAAGGTCTTTTAATTGGACCTTAGCATTATAAAATTTTCAACCTAAACTTAAGTCTAACATCTAACTTCTCATCCTCATCTTTTGAATAATGACAAACCAATTTCAGAAAATTTCCTATACCAATAAAAAAGGTCTTTGAATTCATAAGTCATGCCCTAAATAAAGCATCTTGGTAAAAATTCTAAGTATTCAACTTCTGCTCACGACTCAAAGCTTGAAATACCTATGAAATATATGCTCTCAAATGCTACTTTAGGCTCCTCATCTATATTATTTTCAATGACCCGAAATTGATGCTTATTGTCAACATTTTTGAAAATTGGGGTACCTAAAGTTGATGCTGACTCACCACTCTTACTTACTAGCTCAATTGACTCTACACGATCAATTTCCCTAATTGATTCTAAAATTTCTCCCATGGTTCTTAGATAATGCTCAGGTTGAGAAGGATTTTCTAAATGTTAAATGAATGCAGTCTTATTAAGCCAAGAATAATCAGGGTGATCCATCCAAATAGAGGTATACTCATTTATATACTAAGGATAATGTTGTTTAGGAAAAGGTGAAGGTTATTCAAAACAAGCTGTATGAAGCCAAGAGTAATTAGGGTAATCATCAAAATCAGGGGTATAGGTTTCAAAATGTTCAAATTTATTTGTCCAACTATCGACCCAATTAATTCTAACTTTAGGCTCATACCATTGGATATTAAGCCAATGATAATTTTACCTCTGCATCTTCTTGATAACTCAATTAAGCTACCAAAAGATATCCCAACACATAAACAAAGATGACAATAAAATCAAAATAAAGAAAGAAACTGAAAATTGAAACATAAAACAAACACATAACATAATAAAGAAAATAAAGCAAATAACAAAATAAACCCTAGAGCAATTGAAATCGATATATCCCTAATATTACAATTCACTTCCCCTATAATAGCATAAAAAAATTTATTGTTGGTTGGTCACATACAAAATTAGATCAAATTAATCTATCTTTCAATGCACAATTTAAAAATTAATTCAAGACTAACATTTCGGCAAGCGTACCGGTCGAATCAAGTAATAAAGTATAATACATTTAAGACTCCAAGTATCGATCCCACAAGGAAGTTTATATGATATAAGTACTAGGTTAATCAAATTACAATTATCTAGAGAATAATCAGCTTTATGATTTAAGAAAATAAATAACTAAAAGTTAATCTAAAAAACCTAGAAAAATTTCAATCAATTGTAAAAGAGCTACAAATTGCTTTCCCTAAATTATTTAGTTAAGTTTTGGTGATTGATGATTTAATCGATGGATCAATGATGCTTAATCTAGAGTCGTCACTAAATCAAGGCAACGCTATGATTAAGACACTGACTTATCTCTATTGGTCCTATCATGGGGTTTGGTTATGCCTTAGACTTAGGTAATAGGCTTAAAGTTCAGGAAGTCTAGTCCTAAATTATCCTAATCTAAGACTAGCACCCTCATGATCAACAAATCTTTGGTTAGTTCATTAATTTAAACCACATTATTTATTAACTTTTCTAATAACCTAGGTAGATACTGTTGGATCCTAGATTATCTGATGGCAATATCTTAAGTGATCAGTTTAGGACAAGAATTAAGCATTCAATAAATAAAGATTAATTCACTAATCACGCATTTAATCTTAAATTAACACAATTAATCATCCATAAATAGATTCAACATGATAACTTAACTGAAATTAAACATTAAGTACAAAAATTAATCAAAGAACATAATAAATATAACTTAAGCAGCAAGCCTTTGATTAATTCAAAATAACAACAATAATACATGAAGTTAAGAGTTTAGAATGAACTAAATCACATCTCTAAATGTTATTCTAACTCTGAACTACGTGATTACAGCTGCTGGAACTTCAAACAACCTGAAAATCTCAAATTACAAAAGATTGAATTGAAAACCATCCTAATAACTACTTTGATCTGAAAACTAACTAAAATTAAGGTGTTTAACTCTAAATCTGGATGCTTAGAATGTCTAGAGAGGTCCTCTCTATATAGGAGTGATGCTGCTTTAAGTGGAGGAAAAAGACAAGTTGCAATTGGCCCTTCAATAGTGGTCTGCACCGATCTACAACGATACTGTTATAGAATGAACAGCTCATCTTTAGTATGAAATTTTTAACTTCTTCAATGGTGGTATGTAATTCATTAATGGTGGGCTATCCAAGGTGCTGTTAATGGTCTATAAACATAATATTCTTGCATCCTTTCCGCCTAATATTGAATTCTTCAAATCAAACTACAATTGAATTATTTCTAAACATAAATTAAACATTTAAACACTAAAATAAGGGTAAATTAATATCAAATAACAATAAAAAATACTATAAATTAGCCACCTAACACTTTTATTTAAAGCTTTACATTTTGCAAGTTGTTTATATTATTCTTTACTTTATTCATATTACTTATTGTAATTGTTCCTAATCTTTTGCATTAGTTTAGAGAACTTGGATAATTTAGGATCATTAAGTTAGAAAAATTTTAAAGAACCTTGTTTACCCCTCTACCTCCTAGGTGTCAAATAGGACCAACAGTTAGGGATTATATGATTAGCATGAATAAGGGTGGTCTTATATGAGACAAATTATTTATGTGTGGCAGTAGATAGTTTAGATAGGATTGAATGTGGGAAGCTCGTAGTTGCATGCAAGGCATTGTGGTGGGTTAATAATGGAATAGATGTATAAGAATTGAGTGGAGTGAATTTGTCATTGTCGTGGTTCAATAAAGTACTAGGTGAATAGGAATTAGGTTGAGTGAATTTGTCTTTCACCATTCTTATTCCATCATTATGACTAGTCTTTAGGATCTTAATAGGCTTAATAAGAAATGACTTATGAGCTACTATGCTAAATACATGGAGTGTAAGGTCTCCATTTTAAGTGCATGATGTCAACGCTTCACGAAGATATGAATCTTATGTAAGAATCAAAGTTTAGTGTTATTAGGGAAGATATTGGACGATGTTCTTTAGTGATTTATGATGATATCTTATTTTCTATTAAGGATTTCCTTTAATTGACTATAAGATTCAAAATTATATTACTACATTAGCCAATTTTTTCTTCACTTGCTTAATTTTTTTCACTAAAAATAATGGTTATTTCCTTGATTTATATTTGACTTGTTTTTAGATTTATAGAACTTGTTTTAAGTTCTTATAATTCTATATCAAAATAATTAATTTCAAAAGAAAGAACACAGTGAGTTATTATTACTATTTTTTGAATATGGGGAAAAATGATAGATGAGAGAAAACGACAGTTTTAGGATGCTAGAGAATTTAGATAATTAAGTTTGCTTAAACACTTAATTAACTTTATATAAAACCAATCCTTTGTTTTAATAACCTCTATATGCTAAAATGTAAAGATATATAAGAAAAAGGGGTTATGTAAATATAGAAAACCAAATCTTATTGATTTTATCAATTTTTGACATTGTGATGTTTTGCATGTGAACTTATACATTAGATGGTTATCTATTATAACAAAATCAATCATGAATTCTCTTATGACAATTGTTTTGGATTAGTCTATAGCCAAAATTTAACATGGTCTATGAAAAAAATCTTACAGTCTTATATCTCCTCTGTATCCTATCAACTAACATGTAATATAATGATTATGGCATAATATATTAATTTATAACAGTGTAACTAATTTTTTAAAGTTAAAGGAGTAATAGAAGAAAAGTCTAAGGTTTATGAACTAGGATTTTACTTTAAGTCTTACATTTGAAATTAGATCCTAAATCAAACTTGAAATTTTAATTGTACTATCCTCGAAGAGATTGAACTAGATTAATTTTTGAATGGGGTTTGTTTTAGAACATAAACTAAAAGGTTTATAAAGGTGAAGCATTAGTAATACTATAAAAAGGGCCTAACTATTAAACACAAATTAACGAATATTGAAATATAAATAGATAAGGACTAGAGGTTTCTTCTTCTCTTCCTACACTTCATAAGAAGGAATGGAAGTTGAATGATCCCACCATATTAATCAATGACAACTAGAGGTTCCATAATGAGGGGATTTCATGTAGAAGTAGCACCTTCATTCTTCTTAATCTACCTTTTGCTAATACCAAAATCTATAGGGGAGAGGTAGGAGGGTTCTTCACAATTGGCATAGGCCAAATTGATTTTGATTTATTTCTTTCTTGAGTAAGAACTAGTTTTCTTAGAACCTTAGGAGTTAGAGATTCTTGATTACCCAGTAGTATACCACTATCAAAATTTCTTGGTTATTTTCTTGTTAATTTAATGAGTTTTATATCCCTTGTTAATTAACAAACTTTCATAGGAGATTTACATAGAAACCTTTATATACGAAGCTACATTCTTTTTATCCAACTCTTCCTAATGTAATTTAAGTAACTTATCATTTTCAACTACAGAACTCCTAGGGAGGAAGGATGGGGATGCAAACTCTTTGTTAGTTATTTCTACAAGGATAAGATCATATCAATAACAAAAAGTCATATGTTCCATACAAATGCAATTTGAGCATTAGTTAATATATCATTCTCCTCGCTCATTACTATAAAGACTTTCGTAATTTGAGATTAGGTATTAGAGATGATGCTTTGTATACTAGAATTTGAGTTTTTAAAATTTATGTTATTCCTTTCCTTCCATATTAAATAAAAACAGTTTTAAGAGAATAGTTTAATTAGAAGGGAGAAAGCTAGCTTATACTTTGTGAATTAAGATATCTATTGAATTACTAAGCTAAAGGTTCAAAGGGGTCTTAAGATATTGTTATTCCTAAACATTTTGGACCATAATTCATAAGAGAAAGGGTAATAAAAGAATAGATGATCGTGTCTTCAAGAGTTGAGTAATAAAGTAGAAAGATATTAGGGATATTGAGAAAGTTAAGGAACTAAGTAGAAAGATATTAGGTGTATTAAGAAAGTTAAGTTTGTCTATGGTTGAAAATCTATTGATAATGGCTAACCAAAGAATGAAGTAATAATAGGGGATTCTCTATTTATGCTAGACTAGGTTGGCCTAAGGTACTTTGGGCTTAGGAGGTTAAGGATTTGGAATGCTAAAGTGATTGTGAAGACTATGGAGGAGTGGGATGACAATTGGAATTATCAAGGTTGGAAGGTTAGGAGGAAAAGGAATAGGGGTTTCATTAGCTCTTAAAGTTTATGAGAGATTGTGCAAGTCATAACCATACTTGATTATAAATTAAACTAGAGATTTTGGCCTTACAGATAATACCAGACTTGAAGATTATTTTTAAGTACAATAGGTTGTTGACTATACCTATAGGCTTCCAATTTTTGTACCATAGTTTAGCCATGTTTCCATTCCTAAACTTATAATATAGGTGATTTCTGAAGCTTTCACTTATACTTGATAGCTTTCTCCAAGTCCAAGAGCATCTACTACGAGGCTTAAGTGTCCAATAATTCCTATCTTTTAGGATAACATTGTGGGTCCATTTTACCTAAAGAGATTCTAAATTAGTGAATAAGAACCAAATTCTCTTACTCAGAAGACCTTGTTATAGATTTTTAACTTTTGAATCCTAATCCTTCTTCTGATTTAGGTTTGTATATATCTTGCCATTTCACTTTATCATTATTATATTAGTTAATTTTACCTAACCAAATGAAGATTCTTAACATCTTTTCCATTTCATTAAGTATTAAAACCGAAATTAGGAAATATTATTTTTAAGATTGAGAGGATTAATTATTGCCTTCTTGTAAAGCCTATATGTTTCTAGACTAGGCTTAGCTCAATTCTATAATAAAAAACCTATCTCAACCCTTACATATTAAAATAGATAAATATTAAAATAGATAATATATAAAAACTAGTTTGACAAGTTTACTGTTGAACTAGCTTTTGTTTTCAGTTTGTTGGGTGAGGAAAGGTATTATTTTCTTTTGCATGTGACTTAATCCTCATTCTTCTTCTCATTTGGTTTGTTTTGTAGTGAATTAAAGAAGGAGTTGAATAATATTTAGGAAGATTAGTGATGTTGTATTTCATGCAAGGTGAGTGTTCAGTTCTTCCTCTAATTCTTGATTATTTTTGGGTTTTGGTTTAAATTTTGTTACTAGAATATGTTCTTGATTTTTTCTTGAATAGAAAGCTAAAGAGAGGCAATTAGGAGACCTTTGGTGAATCTAGCAGGTGAGGAAGGTTAGAGAGAGAATTAGCTTGGAGAGAGGAAAAGGTGTGAGAGAAGATGAGAGTTAGAATTGATAAGAAAGAAGAAGAGAAGAAAGAAGAAGAGTGAAGAGAATGAGAGAGAGAAGAGAGTATCGAGAGTTAACAGAGAGAAAGAAGAAAGGAAGAAGAAGAAGATAAGATAAAAATGTAATTTCTAAAAAAGCTTAGGGTAGTTTGGAAATTTTAGAAAATTAGGAGAAATTTAGAAATTATAGGTAAAATTAAGGGTAAAATAAGAAATATGAGTATTTAGGGGTAATTTAAATAATTTTATGAAAATATGGAAGTAAAATAATAAATATTAATAATAAGGGTAACTAGGTAAATAAAGGAAAATGCAAGGGCAAACTAGGAGTTTAAATCCTAGAAGAATAATTTGATAATAATAAGGGAAAGTTGAGGTTAAGAAAGGGATTATTAGTAATATCAAAGGTATTTTAGTAATTATGATGGCAAGATGAAATAAGGATATTTTAATAATTAGGAATAAAGTGGTAAAAAGGCAATTTTAGATTATTAAATATAATTTAGATTTGAAAATTTTCTTGAATTATGTCTAATAGAATTTTATAAATATATAGAATTTAAAGGCAATTTAGAGAATAGATTAGATTAATAGAAATGATTGCTTCGGGATACAAGGTAAGGATAGCCTTAGAATGTGCCCTTATAATTGTGTTTTGCAATTGTGAATTTTTATCTTAAAAATCTATGCTTACACGTTTTATATGATTTATGTACAAAATAATTGAAATTTATGAATTTTGAGAAATAATAAAATAATTAACTAATAAGATTTAGCGTGAATTTAGTATTTATATATTGTTTTTATGTTTTGTGATGTGTATTGCCTAACAATTCGAGACTAGTTGATAATAAACTAAGTATAGAAAAATAGTGGATTAGTAGCTTGCATGGGATAAGTTGCATTCAATAGTCATAAATTAATGAGTTTATTGAGATATGATTGAGATATGGCTAAATACCTGTTCGTGTAGTAAGTATCAGGATATTCTAAGTTTTGAGGATGTCCTATATTGAGGGCTAAGTATTATAGTAGTATTGAAATTATCTTGAGTCTCGATGATACTCTGTGTCAATGGTTAAATATCATAATAGTACCAAAGTACCTGATTAAATTGAGGGAATTGGGTACTCTATGCTGATATTTATACATATGTTTACGTTTCTACACATTGAGTAACTATAATGAGAAGAGACGAGCCAACAAACCATTAAATGTACGCTATTAGATTAAGCGGGACCTTGATAAAATAATTATGGAAATATAACATGAATGGAGATTAAAAAAATGATGATAATAACAATATTCATGTATATTTGTTGAATAGGTAACTCACTCCTTATTATTATATTTTTCAACAGATTTAGAAATGTCTTATAACTTCAATGCTCATGATTAATATTGCGGAAACTAGATGTAGTCAGTCTAGTAATATATCTTAGTATAGTGATCTAGTAACTATTTTCTTGTATATTTTTTAAGTGTTATATTTTGGGATAAATATCTATATGTAAATGATTTTTGTAACTAATGGTTACTGTTTTTGGAATTAATGAGATTTTTGATAATCAATTATGTTTTATGGCTTAAATTGTGGATTAAGGGTTGGGGAGCGCTACACTTCTAACATATGAAAATTTTGTTAGTTAAGAAGAAACTTTATTCTCAATTTTTTTTTGAAATGGCAAGACATTGTCTTAGATATCCTTGGAGAAATTAAACGGACTCTAAATTATTGTACTATAAGCTTTGAAACTGGATGGTTTGTTGTATTGGATAAAGTAGAGAAAAGTGAAATATCAGATTTGGAGATAAAAAGTTCACTTACAGAATGATTCATTTCAAAGTTTGAGCAACTACTGAATTGTTTGGTGGAGTCCATTAGGATTTGAACTGAAGTTAGATCTTACTGGCTGAAAAGTGGAAGATCATCAACAAAAGTGAGGTGAATAAGTTTATCTGCTACATACTTCTAGTAATAGTTAAACCCATGATTGGATGAGGTTTTGTTATGGAATGATTTGAGTAACTAACAAAGTTAGATAAAGGCTCAGGGGAGGGGGTTATTAAGGCTGATCTATCTGATCTATGGAAGTTTTGAAAGAAAGATAGAAAGGAGTTTTTGATGTCAGAAATTAAAGGATATTTTTATCTTTAAATATCTTTTTTGGAAAATACAAATAATATTAAGAATAAGAGAAAATATACTTC
Source organism: Pinacopodium congolense (assembly GCA_028565735.1). Taxonomy (NCBI): domain Eukaryota; kingdom Viridiplantae; phylum Streptophyta; class Magnoliopsida; order Malpighiales; family Erythroxylaceae; genus Pinacopodium; species Pinacopodium congolense. The sequence goes on from JAOXYD010141921.1 coordinate 9,693, forward strand.
AAATGGAGTCAACCATTATGAGCCAAATGTATTACACTGCCATTAAATCACTGTATCTATAATAAATATAGAAAAAAGCATAAGAACACCTATTTTAAACACTCTATTGTTGTCTATAATTTTCTTAAGTTTATTGCCTTCCTCTCTCCGAAAGCTTCTCCTCAAATTCACCTCTTTTTTCTTTGTTATTTGATAGAACCTTATATGCTCGTTACAAAATTAAAGTTTCTCGTAAAGTTGATAAATTTTTAAGTAATTTATTTTTTTATAAACCCAATGTTAATAATTTTATCATTATTAATTTTTCATTGAAAACCATCAAATTTTGGTTTCAGGTTACAATTGTTTCAACAGAAATAATGCATTTCGTAATTTATTCTCAATGTTATTATTATTATTTTTCCTTGAAGAGCACAGAGAAAAGTGTTGTTTCTAATTTTTTGGCTATGATCGTTCATCGTTGGTTCCCACTTTTTATTGGCCTGCAATAATAAGTACGAGTTTATTTATCAATTCACAGATTCTTTTACTTTTATAATGCAAAGTGATGTGTCATTAATTTATTGGTGCGGCAAAAGACAAACCCATCAGAATAAGTACAGGCATAAATAATATAATCTTATACTGAAAAAAGATGTGAGAGGGACAATAGACGAAAATAGTTAATCCAATGCCTCGGCATGTAATTTTCGAAATCATATGGACTGTGTTAAAAGAGGAATAGTGGTTAATTCAATTCCTTGGTATGCAAGTTTCATACATTGGAAATCATATTGACTGTGTTAAAAGAGGACTAGTGATTAATTCAATACCTTGGCATGCAAGTTTCATCTATTGGAAAACATATCGACTTGTGTTAAAAGAGGACTAGCAGTTAATTCAATACCTTGGTATGTAATTTTCATCTATTGGAAATCATATTGACTGTTTTAAGAGAGGACTAGTGGTAGTATGCAAGTTTCATCTATTGGAAAACATATTGACTTGTGTTAAAAGAGGAGACTAGTGGGTCAGTCCAAG
>JAOXYD010141932.1:0-10712 GCA_028565735.1 Pinacopodium congolense
TGTAATTCGATTGACCTAGTACTTACATCATATAAACTTCCTCGTGGGATCGATACTAAGAGTCTTAAATATACTCCACTTTATTACTTGATTCGATTGATATGCTTGCCGAAAAGTTGGCCTCGAATTAATTGTTAACTTGTGTATTGAAAGATAGATTAATTTGAACTAATTTTATATGTGGACAACCACAATCAATCCTCTTGCCTTTAGACACATCGTAGTTGCTAACAAGAGAGAAAATATGGATCCTAAGCCATCTCTAAGGGTTTTTGCATAATATTGGAGGAGAAGTTGGATAAAAAAACATAAAGATTGCAAGATCAAGATTGGTTTTAACAATAATTATTATCAAGAAGTTAAGGAATTCAAGAGCTTTACCTACGAGCCTTTTTATTCCCTCTCTTTTTACGATTTTTTTTGTTGTTTTTAGGATGTTTAGGAACCATACTTCTTGTAGGATTTAGGTTATTATGAACCCTAAGATGTAGTATACATTGTTTTCTCTGATTTAATGTGAATTTTTAGATTTTTCTTGAATTGCATATAGATGTTAATTGATATTAGTTTTTGAATTATTTGTGATTGTGCAATATTCACTTCTAATATATAATTTCATATGTTTAGATCAACCATAGGTGATGCATTTTGCATGGAGTCCTTAACCATGGGCTTACGTAAGATGCTCGAATTAGATGTGAGTCAAATCAAAACTGTAGCTCCCCAGATTTTAGTAATACATTCAACTGGTAAATTGATATAGAGTGACCAACTACTTAGTTTATCAAATTTAATAGGAATTGCATGACTTGACAATGAGCTTGTAATTCAATTTAAGGAACCTACAGTCTAAGATAATATTAGAAATACATTAAATCAGAGTAAAGTGACAGAAACACACATCTTAGGGAGATTAATAATCTGAATCCTAACTTCAAAATTATTGGTTAATTAGGAAAAAGTTTGTCTTTAGATTTCTTTTTGCTTATTTTCTTGTTAATTAATCAATCATTCAACAATCTTGAGAAGGATAGATAATAAAGCTAAAACTTCACTGATAGTGCATTCCCTAAGATTTGACACCTGGATTCTTTATAACTTTGCTAAATAGTGATAGATACACTTACCTCATTGTGTGTTGTGGCATTGTTTAGTGTGATTTTGTTTATTTTCTTTAAAAAACTCAGGTATGTCCACACACCATCAATCATTATCAAAGGTGGATAGGAGGAATTATCATCTACCACCGTTGTTGATATGGTCACATCATTTGATAATTTTCAACTTGATACCCTAAACAAGTAAGAGCTAATTGATCAAAGAAAGAATGGAGTTCAAACCCTGTTGGTCGATCTAACACTAATTAAAATCAAATTAATCAATCAATTATCATACAAATCAAAATCAATTCAAGACCAATTATTTCAGCAAGTATACTTGTCAATAAGTAATAAAGTAGAGCATTTAAATATGAATTATCGTTCTGGTGAGGATTTAGTTTTGTAAGTACTAAGTCACTTAGATCATAATTATCTAGAGAGGCCAAATGAAGTGAATTAACTAACTAAAATTACCAAATTAAATTAAAAGTTTGAAGTTATGTAAAGAAGACTAAGAATGAATTAAGGATTGCTTATATGGATTAAATGGCTAAGGCTTGGTTTTCAATGATCTAAACGAATTAAATTGCGATTGTAAGGCTTGTATCTTCACTAATTCAAGATAAGGCTATGATCAAGTCAATGTCTTTTCTTTAATATTCCTATTTTATGGCTTGGTTCACTTATAGATTTAGGTAGCAGGCTTAAAGTTAAAGAATCTTAACCTAAAGATTCCTATTTTCATATTAAAACCCTAAAGATTAATCAACCAATGGTAATGAATTGAATAAAATCTCATTGCCTATTGATTTCTCCAATGATTGAGGTAATTGGTCACGAATCCTTAATCATCTTTCATTTCTCCAATAAGCAAAAGACAGCCTACATCATGCATAAGCATGTGTTTAGATCATTTACTAATCATTCCTTAACTAACATTAAACTCAGCTGCTAATTTGAATAAAAGAATATATCATATCCATCATAAACATATCTTTAAATATATAGAATAAAGTGTGGATTTCAACGTAAAACTAGGTTAAGAGATATGATTTCAATGTTTAGAATAAAGAGAGGATTTTAATGTAAAAGTAGGTCAAAAGAGTGGATTACCCTAAAACCTAATAGAATTTCAAATTTTCATCTAAAGGACATGTTTTTCTCTTTCTTCCTTTCTTAAAATGACTTTAAATCATCAATATATATGTCTTCTACAAATTTAAGGCAAGTGGAGCAAGTTGTAGCTACTATGAGTTGAGGTCCAGATGGAGATTTCATAATAATTACTTAAACAACACATAAATAGGACCTTAATGGCACCATTGTACCCCCACCATTTAACTCTGTTAGGCTAGTATGGCACCTAAGAGGGGGTGAATTAGGTAATAAAAATTTCTTCTAAATTATTCAACCTAATCTTTTACTAATTTATTTAATTTTAGAAGCTAAATAACAATTCTAAATTATCAAATTAAATAATAACAATAAATTAAACAATATAAAATAAATGAATAAATATAAAAAAAGAGAAGAGAAAACAAAAACAATTTATACTAATTCGGAGTGATTCACTTGCCCCTACATCTAGATCCTAACACCACTATTAAGATGATTGCACTATTTTAACAAAAAAGTACAATGTTAGAAAATACAATCTTTTTTCAAGGTTCAAGGGAAACCTTTCACGAGACCTTTCAAGGCTAAGAAATAACCTATCACTCCCTTTTCTAAGACTAAAGGATAAGCTCACTATACTCTTCTTTTTTAAGGCCCATAAATAACCTTTGCAACAATTTACTCACAATTTCCACCCTTCTCACAAACACACTTTACAAAAGATAATCACTCTTGACTTAACAAGGTGTATAAAGGCTCACATAAAGTATGAGAATGAAATGCGTCACAACACTATACTATAAACCCAAAAACAAGCTTAAGAATGATCAAACAACTTGTATTTGTCTTTCACTACTTCTTCAATCTATAAACAACACATAACACACATATTTATACAGTTTTTATAACCTCATAGCCTTGCACAACATCTATAATCAATAAATGAATTTTATGGTTGTAAAAATAACCCTTTGCCCTTTGTTTGTTGCAGATTTGCTTCATTCGATTGACTTATCTCGCCATTTGGGCAACCGATTTCTATTTGGACGACCTATCTCTCCATTCGGTCAACCTATCTCATTTTTTGGTCTCCCAGTCTCTTTATTCTCTTCCTTCAGTCAACCTATCTCTTCATTCAGTTGACCGATCTCCTCTGGGTGGGCAACTTCCAAACTTCAGCCCAATCTCAGCCCAAAATCCAAACTTAACCCAATTCAATTTATTTTAACACAAACTAACTAATACAAAACATATCTTAAGCACATTTTATACAATTATACAAACTTAACACAATCAATTAATCCAATTTACCAAATCATTAATCATACAAATTTATTTATCCATTTATTAAATCACATCTTCAATTCTAATGAATCAACTTTTAATCACATAATTCATACCAACATATTCACTCATATATCAAGAGGATTTTCATACACATCAATCACATACAACACCTCTTGATTATGCATCATATATACAAATACTAAACATGAATACATATGTATAAAGTGAGCCCTTTTAATCAATGGTAAAACTAAAGAGAAGACTTACATAACTACTTACTCATACCAACATATCAAATTTTATTCTTGAACTTGCAAGACTTACATAATTACTTACTCATACCAACCTATCAAATTTTATTCTTGAACTTTCTCTTCTATCTTCATTCTTCAAGTTCATTCCCAATACATTTCTTCCACCAACTTTAGTCTTTAACCATTTTCTCATCCTTTATAAACTTTAAGCGAATTTTTTAACTTTTGGATTTCACATTCATGCACTTCAAGTCTTCACCATATACTTGTTTCTTCAAACCTATCTTAATAAACATAACAAAATCCACAAATACAATAGTAGAAAGCACTGTGTCATCATAAAAAAAAAAGGTGGAACCAACCCTTGGTTCAATAAACTCTATAGAAAGACTTCAATGGTGGTTACTTCTAAAATGCCATTTCACTCCTACTTTCTTAAAGTTATACTACATTTTCCAAAATTTCTCCACTTTTTAACTCCAATCTACAAATCACACATGTCCACACAATAATCAAACAATTTAACATCAAATTGTGGAAAATGTGCATCAATTACATTAAAAAAAACACATGAAAACACATTAAAGTAAGCAATTAACAACTCCTCCACACTTAAAAATTTACTTATCTTCAAGCAAATAAATCCATCATCCATTTCAAAATAATGTATATGTATAGGAAAAATATTCCAACCTATCAAACTTAACCATTAAAAATATTTTCGAGCATTATGAACCTTTGAAATATTATATAACCAATTAATCACACTAAGTCATAAATAACTTTAAATTGCTCATACTTTTACAAAATTTAACCTAAGTCACAAAATTCAATTCCATATGTAAAATAAATAGTGCTAAGATAAAGCGCATTATTTTTTAAAAAACCCTACATCATTTATTTATTACGAACAAAACTTAAACAAAAAATATGAGTATATAAAGCTTGGTTAAGAAGTCACTCAATCTTTTTACATGAAGATGAACATTTTGTCGTTAACATCTCTGATTACTCAATTAAGTCATCTCATATCAACTAGTTACTATCACTACTTTTTAACTTCGACTAATTGATTCGAAAGCATAGGAGTGAATAAACTTGCTTACTTATTAACACCTTCTTTTTTGTTTTACTTTTTTATATTTCATTTTTTGTTTTTCTTTTTTCTTTTTTCTAATTTTTCATAACAAGATGATGTGAATGTTTAAAAAAAGTTAAAATTTTCTTACAAATATGCATTTTATACATGGAAAATCATAATGATCATTATGCACTCATTATCTAAAATATGAAGCAATTTAAAATCATTTGATCTTTAACATTCCTAGTTAACCACATAACATTTCAAAGCATCAAAACTGATTGAAATCAAAAGAAAAAATGTTAAATGATATGAATCAAAATTGAAAATGTTTTCCACAAATTATATATTATCTTGAAAAAGATGATAAAATGATAATCTTGCGAACAAATAGATATAAGTGTCACAACAATCTATCCCTCCCACACACTTAAGTTGAACATTGTCCCTAGTATTCATAAAAAAATAATAAGAAAACACATCATAGGAGAAAAGGGAATAGAACGCTCCTAGATAATGATATAATCTAACTATCACTCCTTCGAAATTTATCAATAACTTGATGAAGCACTAGGAAAAGATAAGAGATAAATAAAAACATTGATGACACAATGAATAGATGAGATAACAGAATATTAAGAAGCATAAAATATAAATAAAAGAAAAGAACACCAAACTAAAGAAAACTCACTGACTACAATCCTAACACAAAAAATCAAAACAAGAAACACACAAAAACAAATGTAATTAAAGGAAAAAGACCTAGATTAGTGAAGATAAGAAAAAGTGAAAGTGTTAGCAAATTCCTCAACTATGCTAGGAATGTAATGCTTGAATCATTGTCCACTGATTTTAAAGGTAGTGTGACCATTTGTAACTTCAAATGTACTACAAGGATATACTTTTGTCACCTAAAAAGGATCTAACCATCACAATTTAAACTTTATATAAAAAAGTATTAACCTTGAATTATAAACTAAAACCTTGTCACCAAGCTTAATATCATGAGAAATAATGCGCTTGTCATGCTATTTCTTGACTCTTTGGAATTGTCATAAAAGTTTAAGTGAAATTCATCTAACTCATTTAATTACAACAATGTTTGTTCACCAAATTTTCTTGAGTCAAAATTTAGTAAATTAATGGCCCAAAATGCCTTATGCTCTAGCCCAACAGGAAAATGACAAGATTTTTCATAAATCAAGCGGTTATGGAGACGTGAATGGGCGTTTTATAAGCACTGTTGGTGTGTCTATCATGGACCATTAAATAATAAAATACATAACTAACCTAAATAAACTATATAGTAGGGAAATTCATGGCCGATCATAAGAAAGCAAATAACAAAGATAGTGCACTAGGCGGAAGATATTTATGAAGTTCAAGGCTTATAATTGATCATTGAAATATATAGATTGCATTTTACCTAAGATGCTTGTTAGTGTTAAAACTCATTTTACACTAAATACCGCAAGTGCATAGATCGTAACTTATAGTATAAGCAGATATCATCCTACAAAGATTTTATTTAGTCACCATTTAATTTAGGCTAAACTCTATTTAAGACACAATCTCAAACAATAATAACTGAAAAATAAACTAAAATTAAATAAACTAGTAATGAACAATCAAAAGATCAAAGTGCACGAATTTGGGACTTCAAGGTTTAATATTAGGAATTACTTCTATCCCTATTTTGATTCCCGCTTAGCTTATTGATTCAATTATGTCTTGACACAATATTTCCTAAAGTTTAGTTATCCTCTCTTAAGGTGTAACTCGATGTCCTTAGTTGAGAAAACATAGCATTGGTCTTACAATCTCTCAATCTATAAAATATTTTCTAAATATTCAACTAGATATGAAGCAATCCTATAAGTAATTAATCAAATAGATAAGATCTCTCTTTAATCACTTGAAAACTTGATGTTTATAGGTCTATTGGGTGCTAACTCTTGCTAGCCAACTCTTGCTATACAACCCAACACAAATTCCCTAACTTAATCGCTCAATCTATTGCTAGGTATTGGCATAATAAATATAAAAAACATTTATTCATTAAATAAATAAGTAAGAGTTTCACAAAATAGTTTAATAGCAATCCTTAAAAAGAGTTCAACAACTCATGAGAATGATAAATCCACCTACCAATATATTTTCCATACAAAAAGCAGAAAAGAGTGAAAAGAATAAAACCATATGAAGCTTGGAACTTCACTCCTTCAATGTTGGAAAATCTAGAATTTGATGTTCCTTGATGATTCCCATGGTGGATGACATCTCCTCTTTTGGGTAGCCACCAAAACCTCTTCTTTGTCTCTTTTGGCATGTCCTTAGAATATGATTGGAGGCTCTTAGGGTTTCTAATGCTTAAATATTTCCAAAAGTGGCTCCCAAGTCATAAAATACTATGTTGGATACGTCATATTCTCATCTCTACTATCACCTTTGTGCTTGTGCATGAGGATGACAGAAAGTTGGTCTCCAGTCCACGGTTATGAACTACACTTTAATAGCTTTCGACACTCTTTGATCTTTCGGCTATAACTTCTTCTACGCACCTCTGTTCCCTTAAAATTTGATATACAAGCTCCTCACATGTTGTGTTTACACTCTATAAAATTTCGTAGCCATCTAAGCTCTAAAATGATACTTAATGGATCATCTAAATCACTTGTACTATATCTAATGTTGAATTCCTGTTACCTACATACCCAACCACCAAAGTGCATAAACCCATTCCTCAAATAAGCTTAAAATTTTCTCTTAAACACTAAACATTACAAAGAAATAATTAAACACTTAAAAGATAATGAAAACGTTGCAAAAGATCAAACTAACTAAGGTTAAAACATAAACAAAACACCTAAAACACCTAAAAACAACATAGAAACATAGTCTAAAACAAACTTATGTGGGAATTGGGTACATTGCTTAATCCTTAGCTTTTCATTTTTCAATTGCGAATGATGGTTTAACTATAATACGTTGTGAAAACTTTAATGCCACATATTTAAGAAGAGCTAGAATTTTGGATCTCCATATCATAAGGCTCAAGAATCCTAGCTCTTGTACTGTTGTTAAACACAACTTCACCTAAGGAGCTTTTAGTTATAATCCTGCACCCAAAGCTAACGATACATCTAGTGATGAATTTGAGGAGTCAAGTTTGAAATAAGTGATCAACATTGTGGAGGCTAACAACCGGAAGATGGAGCATCACTTAGATTAACTGGATGAAAAGTTAGAAATAGTACAAGGACTTAAAGTTCCCTCTACAACGACATCATTACCACTTTCTCTATAATTTCTCTTGTCCCTCTCTTTTATTTGTTGTATTTTCTTTTGTTTGTATTGCGTGTTATTGTTAATGCATGTTGTTTTTCATTGCCATTTGTGGTATTTTCTTCTCACTTTAAGGACAATATGTTCTTCAAGTATGTAGAGGTAGCCTTTGCACTACTTGTTTGCATTTTGAAAATAAGATGCATGATTTAGGCAGGTTAGATTATTATTATTTTAATTAGGTTAAACTAAAACTTGAAAAATGTAAAAGGATGTAGGAAGCTTAACTTTTTCATCTATGAACCACAATAAAAATAATTCAGTTGCAGAACATTTGTTGCTTTGGGTTTTGTTAAAGATGGCATAGCACATAAATTTGTGTAAAGAAAATGTTCATGACTTATAACATAGGCATTTGAAGCATTATGGCATTGAAATTAGGTAATTTAGTGAAGTATTTCCAAAACGTTGCAACTTGAAAGTCTTGATGTGTATCTTCAAAATGTGATTTTCGGAAATTAAAAAACTTATTCAACAATTTTTCATCTAAATTATGAACTTGACCTCTTAATCTAAACTAGAAGACATTTGGTTTCTTATATTCATAACGCAATGAGGTAAAGAACTCAAGTGCAAGCTCTTTATAAATAGGATAATCAATTTACATAAAAGATTCCCAGCCACACTTTTTGCTTAATTTCAAGACTTTTTCCTTAAGACCTATCTCTTCTAAGAATTCAAAATTGAAATACTTAGGAGAAATAGTGGTTCTAGCTTCTACAGAAATATCCCTTGCTCAGTGTTCACTGACTTTAACTCGAATAAGAGGGCTAGATTTTTTAATGATGGACTTCATTCTTGGAGCCATGAAGGGAAAATACCTACAAAATAACACTCCAAAGGTTAGTAGACACAAAATAGAAGTCCAAACAGCCCTCTAAGTGAGAAGGAGGTATGAATAGCATCAAAGAAAATAAGAGAAGAAGAAAATTGTAGAAATCTGGAAAATTTCATGAAGAATCCAGTAAAATTCACAAGAAATAGGGTGAAAATGAGTAAGGATGCTTGAAGAGAGGATAGGGGTACCGAATATGGTTAAAGAAAGAAGTGGGAGAAGGAAAGGAATTAAAAAGATGAAAAAAATTAGGTTTTTAATAACCTGAACTTGAGTCTATATAACCTTGTGTACAAACACGAGGGTGATAGGAAGCTCTTCTGTTTTGGGTTTGTTTTGCACAAATGAAGCTCCTAAATGTTGTTAACTCACTCTAAGCCTTCAAACTCAAGCATTAACATCAAAATCAACCCAAGGACATCAATCAAACTCAAGAGAACACATCCCAAACAAAATGAAAGATAAAGAGTAAACAATAACAACTTAAGAACTTAGAACCAATATATTAAACAACCTAAGAACTAGACACAAAATTCTTCATTTAAGGTCATAAACTTGAACAAGCTTTAAATAATTCATGAAAGATGAAAGGAAAGGAAAGAAATGACTTCCCGTTCATGTGAGAATGCTCCCCCAAGGTAGAGCTTACCATGATGCGCAGTAGCTTTGAACTTTGTTCCCATTGAGACTTCCATCCCTTGCTCCTTATACTTATAAACTTGAAAAATTTTAAATGGTTTTATCCCCCTAGATTTGAGTTTAAAGGGGAACAAATTCAACCTTAATCTAATCCTCTTCTTTCTTAACTTAACTACCCTTTTCTCTTGTTCCATAGTTAATTCTTTGGGAATACTTATGGATAGTATTTTCCCTTATCAAATAAAGAATACCCCAGGTAAACACAGGTGGTTTCACTAAAGAGAATGAAATAGGGACATTAGATCTTCCTAAAGGTTCTTATTCCACCTTCTTACTAACTCCTCCTTTTTCTTATTTTGCTCATCATCTTTGAAACCTACGTCTTCCTTTCATTTCACCTCTTGCTCCTTTCCACACTCATGAATCACATCTACCTTTATGCAAGAATTGTTTTTTCACTAAAATTTTCAACTTCTTCCTAATGCTAAATGCTATTTTCTTATCACAAATACTAAGGAATAACTTTCCATCATGGAAATCAATCAAAGCTCGTTAGGTGTTTAAAAGGGTCTACCAAGGATCAATGGGCAGTTTTTATCATCCTCAAAATCTAGCACCACAAAATCTACTAAAATAAAGAATTTATCCACCTTCACTTAAAAGTCTTCCACCAATTCAAATGGCTTTTTTATTGTTTAATCTATTAACTAAATGATCATGAAAGTTGACTTCACCTTACCTATCCCTAATTTTCTGAAAATAGATAAAGGCATCAAATTAACATTTACTCATAAATCACACAAACAATTTGAAAACTCTAAATTACAAACAACACAAGGTATAGTAAAACTCCCTAGATCTTGTAATTTAAGTGGTATGTGGCTAGTGATGATTGAGCTACAACTTCTTGTTAATGGCACCATTTGGTTTCTTCCCAAGTGTGTTTGTTAGTTAGGATACCCTACAAGTATACAGGGTCAATCGTAGTACGAACAAGGTTGATCCCACAGAGACAAGGTATTATTGTTATTAAGTCAATTTTGGTCGCTAATCCA
>JAOXYD010141943.1:0-10712 GCA_028565735.1 Pinacopodium congolense
TCAAAAATTTTAGCTCCAAATCTTCCAGATTTCCACCATTGACATGTTCCTACTTAATGCCAATGTTTGCTAACACATGAGGGGAGGTCTCCAGCTCCTGAAAACAACCAAAAACATATAGAAAACACGTAGAGAATTATAGATTCATACCTGCCATTAGAGAGAGAGTCTTCTTATCCCATTTTTCTAGCTTTTCCTTAGTTTTAAGCTTCAAACACTTAGTTCTTCAATTGTGTATTGTTTTTTGAGTTTCTTAATGTTGGAACTTGCTGTTAAGACTCAGATCTGAGTCTAGGAATCATCTAAGGGGGTTTCTAAACTCGTATTATATTTCATTTAGTTCCATTTTTCTTATTAATAAAGGTTGTTCTTCTTATTGTTATATCATTGAATGTTCTTGAATTTTCTGCAGGATCTTGACGAAATAAAGTTTGGATGGAGTTCAAATTCAAGTTAGTAGTCAAGAAACATCCCGAAGTCTTTCTAGGATTTTTTGCAACATCTAAACTTTATTTTTAAGCTCTTAATTTCAGATCTATCAAAGCAAGTTGTATAAATTGCATATCTTGTATGTTTTGATTCAAATTTGTGGCTAATGATTTCGGTTGCTATGGATTGATGTTTTGATGATTCGAAAGGGCTTCAAAGCATGTTTAACTCTCTATATTCATTCCTTGTTATATCCGACAACTCTTCGTCACTAAATTCACTAAACCTTCATATGCTCCTTATGTTTATAGACTTGCAAAGACACAAGGAGAAGTATGAAAAACTCTTAAATCAAAGGAAACCAAACTAAACAAGATGCTAAACAAAACAAACCCTGACAATGACACCAAAAACTTGTTGAAGAATTTACAAAACTATCTAACTAGTTTTACACTAAAAATCGCAAGTATACGGGTCGTAATTTGTAGGAAATAATGGAGATAGGTCCCACAAGGATTATGCTTAGGCACCACTTAATTTAGGTTAAGCTTTGTTCAAGAACCAAAGTCAAATAATAAAGATTGAAAAATAAACTAAATCAAACAAACTAGCAATGAACAGATGATAGAACAAAAGCACAGAAACTTTAGAACTCAAGATTTAAGCTTACAGATTACTTTATTCGTGTCTTGTCTCCCTCTTACCCAGTTGTTTGAATTATGCCTCATGCAAGATGTCCTAGTATTGAAATTACCCTCTCTTAAGGTGCAATTAAATGTCTCTAGCCAAATTAAATGGAATTGATTAAGTAATCTTTCAATCTACAAAACCTGTCCACCAATATAACTAATTATGAAGCTATCCTATGGGTAATCAACTAATTAGTCAAGATCTATCTCTAACTAATCAATAAACTTGATGAAATGTCGGTCTATAGGGTTCTAACTCTCATTGTGCAGCCCTATACAAGTTATCCAACTTAATTTCTCAATATATTGCAAGGTATAACCTCCACAATAATCAAAAGCATTCATTCATTCAAAATTAAAAAGTAAGAGTTTAACAAGTAATTCAAAGTCAATCTGTACAATATATTCAACCACTTATAATGTCAGTAGCCCTCTCAACTACAACAAAACCCATAATAAAGACAATAGAAGAGAAAAAGAAACAAAAACTAGATGAGATAAAATTCTCCTCCTCTTTTCCCAAATCTGGAAAATTTTGGGTGTTCATGAGTTTCTTGCCAATAATGAAGGGGTGATCTCGATTCTCCCCTATCTCTAGCTTCAAAAACTGTTTTTAGCTCAAGGAAGAATGCTTTCTCTATATTCTCCGGTAGTCTTAGGGATGTGTGCCCTTATATATGACATGTCAAGTCACAAAACCATAAAAATAAGTAAACCTCAGGTAAAATGTGTCTGTAGATCCCACAATCGTGGGAATCAGACCCCATCCCACAATTTTGGATTATTGTTCTTCAGCTCCTCAACTTCTCTTCTCCTCTTTTAGTTCCTAGCTCAAACACAAGAATGCCAGGCTCCATTTTTACACTAACATTATAAATTCTTATCCTAAACCAACATCAAACATGAAAGAATAACCATAAAGATCAAACTAAATAAAAAACACACAAAAAAGTCCTAAAATATAACAATATGAACCTATCATGCAAGAAAAACATGTCAATTTGCTTAGGAAAACACATATAAATGCACACTATGACCAGGCAATGTTCCATCTACATTAATCACTCATTGAAAACCTAACTCCTAGCTTTCATTAGTGGATGTATCATCACATTTGGGTGCCATATTAGAACTAGGAGCTCCTTGGGTGAACTTGTGTTTAACAGCAATATGAGAGAAAGGATTCCAAAGCACCATGTTGTGGTGCTTCAGAAGATTAGCTTTTCTTAAGCACGCGACGTTAAAGTACTCATAATGTATTGCAGTTAAACCATTAGTAGTAATTGAAAAATTGATAAGTTAAGTCCATGTTTAGAAATGTTTTGATTTTTGGTTTTGGTTTTTTATATTTTAAAAAAAAATACACTAATACAACATAAAATTGAAATGAACCCACATACCTATACAAAAACACAAAAATCACAACAAAAAACCACAGCCCACAACCTAACTAAAAATCACCAAAGGCATTAGCAATGTATCACAATCCAAAATAGTTGCCTTACTTGGTAAATAGATTGGATTAAAACTTGAGAAATGTAAAACGATGTTCGAAGCTTAAAATTGGCATCAAAGCACTATAATAAAAACAAACTCCTTATAGAACATTTGTTGGATTGGGTTTTGTTAAAGATGACATAACACATAAACATGTGCAAAAGTAAATGTCATGACTTATAATGTAGGCATTGGAAGCATTGTGAGAATTGAAATTAGAGAATTCAATAAAGTATTCCCAATAGGTCAAAACTTGAAAGTCTTGATGAGTACCTTCAACATGTGATTTTGGGAAATTAAAAAGCTTATTCAGGAATTTTTCATCCCAATTATAATTTTGAGCTCTTCATCTAAAAAAAATACATTTTGTTTCTTCAATTCATCATATAATAAAGGGATAATTCAAGTGTAAGTTTTTCATAAATAGGACAATTTATTTGCATAAAAGATTCCCAACTACATTTTTTTCTTAATTGCAACACTTTTTCCTTAATAACTATCTCTTCGAAGAGTTCAAAACTAAAATACCTTCGAGCAAAAATGGTTCTAGCTTTAATAAGAATATAATGCTCACCTTTTTCATTGGAATAGATGGGTAATGGAACTCTATAATTTGTAGCAATATCCCTTGCACAATATCCACCAACTTCAACTTGAACAGGAGGGATGGATTTATAAAAAATGGACTTCATTCTTAGAGACATGGACTGCAAAGACTTGTAAAATAAAACATAAGAGGTGAGGAGATGCAAATCAAAGGTGAAATTTCCATCTAAATAAGAAAGAGATGTAGAAAGAAGCAAAGAATCGGAAAAAAAAGAAGAAATCTATAGAAATCAGGAAATTTTGATGAAAAATCCACTAAAACTTATAAGGATTTGATGAAAGATGATGAAAAATGAGTAAGGAAGCTTGAAAAATTGATAAGGCGCTAAATATGGTTGGAGAAAGAAAGAAAAGAAAAAGATGGAGTAGGCTAGGGTTTTGGAGAGAAAAAACCTGACTTTCCCATCTCGCCTGTCACGATTGAGCATAAGCATGATCGTGACAGGGAGTTATGTGCACAAGGGTCAATCAAACTCAAGAGAAGGCACTCTAAATAAAAGAAAAGATCAAAATAATGAAACAAAAAACTTAAAAACTTAGAACTAACACATTAAACATCTTAACAACTTGAAATGAGTCGCGAAAGAATAAAGAAAAAGATGGAAATTACTTCCTTTTCATTTGAAAGTGCCACCCAAGGTAGACCTTGCCATGATGTCCAATAGCCTTGAATGTTCTCCTCTTTGAGACTTCCATCCCTAGCTCCCTATGCTTATAAACTTCAAAATTTTTAGATCGTTATCTCAATCAAGTATTGAGTTCACAAGGAACATAACTCCAGTCGTTCACTAATCCTCTTCTTTCTCACCTTAACTACTCTTTTTTCTTGGTTAAAAATTAATTTTCTAGAAATGAACAAAAGCAATGTTTTGACTTTACCCATGGAGATCATTCAATTCTATTTCGATCTTCATCAAGGGTCTACCAAGGATTAGTCGATAGCTCTTACCCTCTTCAAAATCAGCCACCATACAATCCACTGGAATGAACAATTTATCCATCTTTACCAGCAAGCCGTCTACCAATCCAAATGGCTTCCTTATTGATTGGTCCACAAATTGAATGAGCATGAAAGTCTCTTTGCCTAAATAAACACTAATTGCCTGAAAATAGATAAAGGTGTCAAGTTAACACTTACTCTAAAATCACACAAACAGTTTGGAACTACCAACAGTACAAGGTATAGAAAAACTTCCCTAATCTTGTAATTTGGATGGCATGTGGCTAGTGATGATTGAGCTATAACTTGCCATCAATGCCACTGTGTATTTTTCTTCACAAGGGCACTTGTTAGTTTGGATATCTTTTCAAATCTCTGCATACTTAGGCATTTTTATTAACGCTCCTGCAAATGAAAAATGGCTATGTAACTTCTTCATTTCTCAAAGAACTTTTTGTCTTGAGTACCCATTACATTCTGATGAAGCCTTTGCAGGTTAGGGATCTTTTACATGAAGGGCTGCCACTGATTCAATTAGAATCATATCTTTTTGCTCTTTATATCCTTGCTTACTTCTCTCATTCGACCATAGGCAAATGTTGCATTCAAAAGATCATAGGTTATATTAATTTTTTTCTCTCATAAGGGAATCTCTAACCTCTACATCAATGGTTAGTCTTGTGCTTTGAGTCACCCCATTGTAAAAAGTTTGTAAGAGGAACTCTTTTAGAAGGTTATGGTATGGATAGCTCCTTTGCAACTCTTTCAAATGCTCCCATGCCTCATATAAGGACTCCCCATCAAATTGTTGGAATTTTGGGATCTCCTTGATGATTCTTATTATCTTTGTCAATGGGAAGTACTTGGCTAAGAATGCTTATGCAAGTTGCTCCCAATATGTAGTGTTATCGAGGTTGAGGGACTTCAACAACTCCTTAGCTTTATCATTCAATGTGAATGGAAAAAAACTTATGTTAGTCACGTCCCGAGACAATCCATTGTACCTAAAGATATCACATATCTCTAAGAAATTTTCTAAGTGTGCTTTAGGATCTTCATTTGTCAAACCAAAGAACTAGACGGTTAATTGCAACATGTTTAACAAAGCCAGTTTAATATCAAAATTGTTTTCTTGCACCAGTAGCCTTGTGATACCTTGTTGATTACCATTAAACCCTAACCTTATAAAATCTATTAGTGCCCTTTGAATTCCTCTTTCTTCCCCTTCGTCCACTATATTTTTTTAATCCTTTCTTGACGTCTAACTCTTCTTAACTCTCTCATGCATTTTGATATCCGAAATCTCTTCTTTACTTAATTCGTGTTGACCTTATGTTTATGCCCTTACAAATACGAATTGAAAACTATAAAAATCATTAAATCAAAATCACCTAATTCAAACAAGATTTTAAACTAAAAATCCTCGATAACGACTCCAAGCTTTACACTATATCGCAAGTATACAAGTCATACAATTGCAATATAATAGTATTGATCTCATGAGGATTGGGTCTAGTCATAACTTAATTTAAGTTAAACTTTGTTTACAACATAATTTCAAACAATAATAACTGAAAGATAAATTAAAGTTAAATAAACTAATAATTAAAAATCAAATGAACAAAGTGTAGGAATTTTGAACATAAAGGTTTAAGACTAGGAGTTACTTCTTTCCCTCTTTTGTTTCCCTCTTAGCTTATTGATTCAATTATATTTGAC
The DNA here is from genome assembly GCA_028565735.1 of Pinacopodium congolense. Classification (NCBI taxonomy): domain Eukaryota; kingdom Viridiplantae; phylum Streptophyta; class Magnoliopsida; order Malpighiales; family Erythroxylaceae; genus Pinacopodium; species Pinacopodium congolense. The sequence goes on from JAOXYD010141943.1 coordinate 5,881, forward strand.
CTAGGATTTCCTAAAATTTATTTACCCTCTCTCAAGGTGTAACTAGTTTTCCTTAGTTGAAATAGGATATAATTAGTCTTGCAATCTCTCAATCTACAAAACCTTCCCTAAATATTTAACTAGATGTGAATCAATCCTATAGGTAATAATCAAATAGTTAAGATCTCTCTCCAACACTTGAAAACTTGATTTTATAGGTTTATTGGGTGCCAACTCTCATTGTACAGTCCAACAAAAATTCGTTAGCTCAATCTCTAAATCTATTGGAAGGTATAGGCATAATAAACATCACAAACATTCATTCATTAAATAAATAAGCAAATGTTTCACAAAATAATTCAAGAGTAATCCCTACAAAGAGTTAAGCTACTCATGAAAATTATAAACTACCCAACTAACATGTTTTCCACACAAAAAAGTAGAAAACATAGAAAATAATAAAACTATATAAAACATGGAATTCTTCTATTCACTCCCTCGATGCTAGAAAATCTAGAAGTTGATATTTCCTAATGATTCTCAAGGTGGATGATGTTTCCTCCTTTACGTAGCCACCAAAAACCTCTCCTTGCCTCCTTTGCTATGTCCCAAGGTGATATAAGGAGGCTCCTAAGGTTTCTAATCCTTATAGATGTCCAAAAGTGGCTTCTAAGTTATAAAATCATGTGTTGGATAGGTCATAGGCTTATTGCCATCATGATCACGCACTACACAATTCTAGCTTTTAGTATTGTTTGTTCTTTCGAGTATAACTCCTACACAACCATAATTAATGTGAAATTTGAATATGAAAGCTCCTCATATTTTTTTTGACACCCAATAAAATTTCGTAGCCATCAGAGCCTCATACGTCAAACTACACCATTCAAGTCACTTGAAATAGATCCGATGCTAAATTGAGCTTCATTTATTACTTGTTCATCCAAACATCAAACTGTACTAAACCATTCACCAAGTAAGCTTAAATATTTCCCTCAAACACTAAACCACATTAAGAAATAACCAAAAAATAAAAGATAATGGCAATAATATAAAAGATCATACTCCCTAAACTAAAAACATAGAAGGAACACTTAAAACAACTAAAAACAACCAAGAAACATACTTCAAAAACAAACTTATCTCAACCCGACTATAGAAGTAAGATGGTGTTTTTAGGTTTAATTAGCATTTAGTTTGATTTAACTTGGTGTGCTTTTGTTTATTTCCATTACTATAGTGCGATTTCTTAGGGTTTGAGTGCTTTTGTTTCAATGCTCTTGAGCAAATTAGGTGTATGGTCCCATAATATTGACAGTCCATGAGTTAGGAGTGATTTGACGTAATGTTTGAAGTGAAATTAATGTTCAAAATTGCTATATCGAATTTTAACATAATTCTTTAACAAAGTTGTTGATTCCTACTCCTATGCACATTGAAATGCAAAAGAAGAACATTAACATGGGTTATCAATGGTGGTAATGTAATCCTTATAAACTAATTTTAATGCATATGTTAACCATAATATGATGAATTTTTAGCTAAACCCTAATTAAGTCTTTTCTTCTTCAATTTCTCTCATCCACTGCCACTCTTCCTCCTTATTTACTACCTTTCACCCCTTATTCTCACCCATTTTTTGTATTAAACCCTTTTTTTTTGTTTTTCTATACCCATTGGACTTCCTAAACCTATATCTATCACATATTTCTCAATTTTCTCCTTCTTTCCTCCATTTTTTTTCCTGTCCAACAACTCACTACCATATCCTTCATTACTCTTCCGTTGTCTCTTAATTGTCTTAACCTATTGAGCATAAACATTAGCCTTGGCTTGCTTTTGGTATAAATTTTATACCCTAACTCTCTCATTGAGAAGAAGGAATATTATGATGAAGCCAAAATATTTTGGTGTGGTTCACTAAAGAATTTGATGAAAATTTGGTCATTTTCATCATATTTTAGTCACTGTAGAGAACAATTTTTTATCAAATGTTGCCTATATCAATCATAGCTTCATCTTAAAGCAAGGGGTTGGCACACAAAGAATCTTGCTTGACCACACAAAAACAACTCTAACTAGTTTAAAGCTTATGAAGGTAATGAAATCTTTATTAATCAATCAGTATCCCTAACACTCTAGTTCTTAGTTTTTCAGTTCAGTTCACAAGTTCTACAAGAGCATCGACACTAAGGAGAAGTTAGATATCATCGAAGTGAAATCCATTATAATAGTTACTGCTATCCATATGACCCGCACTTCATCATCTAACTTTTTAAGAGTTAGTATACGAGCAACAAAAAGATAGAATATGGCAGTGATTCGGTGTCTGCTGATCCAAATATTTTTATCACCGCTACTTCACATGTCCAAGGCCCTAGCATAGCAGTAAATCAAATAGCATATATGTAATGTTACATTATTTGTTAATTACATAGTGATTTAATCTGTGAGTATGCATTTTTAGGATGGGAATTTCATATTTAGACTTATTTTTAAGTTATTTTGTTTTTTTGATAATGCTTATGTGTTTTAATGTGGTGTTTATTGATTTAGGGCGAGAATTCAATTACATTGGTGTGAATATCTATTGCAAGTTCAATTTGAATTGACTTAGGAGGCACCTAAGGACCTAGAAGAGATATGGAACCAAGTTTAGGAGTTAGAGCATCAAGTTTTGAGGCTCCATATCGAATATCAGGGCTATATGATCAGTCATAAAGAGTGAACAAAGGAAAAATCAAAACAAGCCTAGTTGAGGAAATAAATTTGGTTTAGCTAAGTTTAGAAAGGCATTAGGTGAACTTATAGAGCTCTAAATGTTACGAAATTTTACAGGATCCTAGAAAAACATCAAAGGAGTATACATTTCAAATTGTATGACATTATGAGGTCTATGGATGAAGATATATTTTAAATATCAACTAGTGGTAAAAGCTAGAAAAGTTGTCGGGTCGGATGACATTGAGTAAAGAGTTTAATTTGGTTTTTATGCTATTTTAGACAAACAAAGACGTTAAAAAACCTTATAAGGCAACATGCTGACCATAGGGAACATTGGAGACAAAATGGAGGGTTTTAGGAAGAAAAGAACGTGAAAATAGTTGAGAGGAAAGAGGAAAATCATGATTTAACAAGTGTTGTCCATATTTCCAACAAAAGGGCCATCATCATCATCATTAGTTTTCTATTTTCCTTGGCTTCACTTTTGATCTTTAATTTGAACATTGTTTGTTTAAACATGATTATGGATTGCTTAATCTAGTTTAGGGATTATTTTTGAAATGTTTATCTAACTTGTATCATATTGATTTAACACATAGCTATTTGTGTTAATTATTGAGTCTACAATCAATTCGAATCTGGATATTGTTTTAATTTATTTGAGTTATGTTGGGTAACAAAGTTGGTGAGCTAATGGACTTATAATTTAGATTACTACCTGAATAGAGATATCTTAATTACTTATTAATTGTACTTAATATTGCTTTAAATCCAAATGCATTGTCTAGGAGTAGTATTGTAAGTTGAGATGTTACAATTTAGTTTTTAAGTAAATCAATTAAGATTAATTGGTTAGATCTTGAGACAGGGTAATCAAACAAGGGGATATCTAGGATCAAATACAATTAAATAAATAAAGTAAAATGAAGATAAACAAGGATAGAATAACCTCTAAATATCGCTTATTTAATATCTTCTATGTTCTGTTTTCTTCTACGATTAAATTCATTCAAGGTTAATTAGTTTAGTTTAATTTTCATATTATATGTCTATGTTTTTACCTTAAAATTAGTGAAATTTAAATTTTTTGGTATCTATATTCGTTCCTTGTGGGATCAATATCATTTAAAATATAAGTTACAACCTATATACTTGGGATGTAGCTACAACTAGCAAACAAGTTTTTTGATGTAGTTGTCGGGAATTGAAATTTAAGCATCCTATTGAACTTGTATTATTTTTATTAAGTATTTTTTAAACTTTTTTGTGTCATTTCAAGAGTGATGAGAAGTTTGAGTAAGTTGGAGGAAATTGAATTTTCAAACATTACTAAATATGAAAGAGAATTTCGGAGAGCGAAGCACTGAGAAGCTATTGAAAGAACAATGGTTCAAGATAGGAATCACGATGGATACCAAATATCACTTATGGACTTTATGAGGCCTGGTTTCAACATCAATTAACAAGGTATTACAAGACCCCTAATCTAGGAAAATAATTTTGAGATAAAACTATCATTATAGAACATGTTGCAGATGAACATTTCATTCTAAGGCTTGGCCAATAAATATCCAATACGAACATGGCCAACATTTTAGAAATATACGACAGATTCAAATGCAATGGTTTATTGGAAGATGCCGTAACAATGTGGCTACCGATGTTTAACTTTTAAGGATCGAGCTAAATCTTAGATAAATTTTCTAAATCATGAGAATATCATTATATGAGATTAGGTAGTATAATCCTTTTTAGTCAAGTACTTTTCACTGATAAAGACCACCAAAGTCATTAAGGAGATAATAATTTTTTAGTAGATTGAAAGTGGTCTTCGTATAAGGCCTGAAAGAGATTCAAGAAGCTACAGAGGAGTTTCCCTATCACAACCTGCCTATGGAATTTTTGCTGCAAATGTTTTATAACGAAGTGAATACACAAACAAGAGGTACAATATATGTAGCTACTAAGGGATCTCTAATGCCAAAGATGGTAGATGCAACATATGACCTGTTGGAGGAGAAGGAGAATAACAGTTGCTTGTGAACTATAGACCGTGACCCAAAGATAAGTGTTGGCAACCTAGGGGACGAAAGAAGGAGAATAAAAAGGAGAGAAGGTTTGTCAGTTTT
>JAOXYD010141954.1:0-10712 GCA_028565735.1 Pinacopodium congolense
TATTTGTTAATTAAACTTAAAAATCGTTATATAATACTTTCTAATAAAATATTAGTGTATTAATCACTTTTTATTTTTGTAAGCAAAAAATTGATTTTAACCTTAGTTGAATAAAATTTAAAAGGTTGGTTACTAAATTACAAAATTTTCAGAAGATTGCCCACTGAATTGAAAATTTTTTAAATGGTTGTTCACTGAATTGAAAAATTTTAAAGGTGGAGGATGTACACGTAGACAATGACGTGACACTTCTGTCACGTGGACACTGATGTAGTAAAGTACATTGGCCATATAAGTATTAACCTAACGGAGTTAATGTTTTTACCTTAATTGAAATTTTTTTTTAAAAATGATCACTTAATTGAAAATTTTTAAAGATTTGTCACTCAATTGAAAAAAATCTAGAAAGGTTAATTACTTGTGTAATTGTTATCCCTATGGAATAAAAAACACATTCAAAATTCAATTATTTCATACCATAAACATAATCAAACATCACATATTATTAATTATATCAATTTTAAATTATGCTCCCCCTTAGTTCATGCATTAAAAGAATTCATGACCCCCTTAAATATATGCACTATCAAATTGAGGGGCAATAACAAAAAAGAGGTTATAAAATCATATATTGCATCAAATGTGCATATTAAGCATCTTTAAGCTCCAAAACCACATATTATGCATATCTTGCATTATAAACTCATTTTTCATGTATAAAACATAAGCATAAGTAAGATTTTAAAATTTGACTCCCTCTATATGAAACCCTACATGAAACAACTAATATTATACAAACTTCTCCCCCTTTTTGACATCTTTAAAAAGGAGTTAAAAAATTATGGAGGAGATCATACTAAAGTTTAGAAAACCTATCCTCATTTGTTGGTTTAATGAAAATATCAACCAATTAGTATTGTGTATCATTGACCTCTAATTTTGTATCACCATTTTTCATATAATTTCTTATAAAATGATATCTAATCTCAAAATGCTTAGTCCTTAAATGTTGAATTAGATTCTTCGTTAGGAAATTGACACTAATGTTATCACACCTAATTGGAATCTTAGTAGCCTTCATGCCATAATCTCTAAGTTTTTGCCTAAGCTAAAGGACTTATGCATAACAACTACCAACTGCTACATATTTTGCTCGAATAATTGATATAGCCACATAAATTTTCTTATTACTAAACTAAGAAAGTAATGAATTTCCTAGAAATTAGCAAGTACTAAATGTGCTCTTTCTACTAACAGACTACTGACATAATTTGTAGTGAATAGCCAACTAAGTTAATAAATGAATTCCTAGGATACCATAAACTTATAGACAACGTACGAAATAAATACCTCAAAATTCTCTTAATAGCTAAAAATGAGAATTTGTAGGACTTGATTGATACCTAGCACATAAATAAATATTAAATACGATGTCAGATCTACTATTGTAGGGTATAACAAACTATCTGTCATCCTTCTACAACTTAGTATCTATTTTTTTCCCTACCTCATCCTTATTCAACTTATGGTAACACTCATACGGTTCTATAAGCTTTGTTTGATCTATTCCAAATCTCTTTAGCAATTCCATAGTATATATGGCTTGACTAATGAAAATTCCATCTTTTATTTGCTTAATTTACAAGTCAAGGAAGAAATCAAGCTCTCCTATCATATTCATTTCAAATTCTCAATTCATTCAACTAGAAAATTTGTTATGCAGCCTCTTATTGATAACTCTAAAAATGATATCATTAAGATAAATTTGCACAATAAATATATCACTATGTTCTATCTTAATAAAAAAAATTTATATCAAGTTTCCCTTTTGAAAAATCAATTTTGAATCAAGAATGCACTTAACATCTCATACTAAGCTCTAGGAGCTTGTTTTAAACCATATAAAGCTTTTGAAAGTTCAAACACATGGTTGGGTGAATCATGGTTTTCAAAACTAGTGGTTGTTTTATATAAAGCTCTTTTTGGATAAACCCATTAAGAAAAGAACTCTTGACATTCATTTGATAAATCTTAAAACCAGGTAAGATGCATATGCCAAAAGTGGCTTAATAGACTCTAATCTAATTATGGGTGCAAAGGTCTCTTTAAAATCAATTTCTTCTTTTTAATTATAACGTTTAGCTGCCAATCATCCATGGGGGTTTCTTAACTCTAATTATCATTTTTTACTCCATTTTTCGAATTAATCAAAATTCTTATGCTTATGCTCATATCTATGAATGTCTTTTGATTTGTTTTGCAAGATCTTGATAAAATAGAGCTTGGTTGGAGTCCAAAATCAAGTTGGAAGTTCAAGATACATCTAGAAGTCTTTCTTGGATATTTTTGTAACATTTAAACTTTACTTTATAGCTTATATTTTCGGATCTATCAAGGCGTGTTGTTTAAAATATACATCTTATATGTTATGATCAAAATGTTTGGCTAAATCATTTTTATTGTTAAGGATTGATGTTTTTATTATTTAAGAGAGCTTAAAGACATGCTATAGGGTCTGATTTTTGTTTATTGACGGTTTAAAAGATCTAATTTTAGGTTGGTCACGTAGGATTAGAGTTTAAGACAAGTTAAAGCTTGAGAAATCATCTTAAATTGTTAGAAAAATTAATAAGCAACATGGATTAATCCTTGTGTGACCAACCCTAGATTTTTTGTGAGAGTTAGAGATCTGAGATTAAAATTCCAAAACTCACCTTCGTGAAGTTAAAGCCCATTTACTTGATTTGTAGCATAACCAAACTTTAAACAAGATTTAATGGGGAAAAAGTAAAGTCTTAACCATAACTTTGTTTTGATTTTGTTAATGAATTTTAACCAACCCTTAAATGTGTTTAAAGCTCAATTAAATCATCAATCACCTAATATTTAGCTAATTACACATTTGGTAATTTTTAGAAATTTTCAAGAGAAATTAAAAATCATTTTCGAAGTGTTTAAATCAAGTTAGACTAGTTTAGTAATTTTCAGGTTTTAATAAAATTGTTTGGATTTTCCTAAATAAATGTAATCTAATTAACCTAGTAATTAAGCCATTGTCCTTATGGGATCGGCATCTGGAGTCTTAAATTTACTTCATTATATTACTTGTTCGATAGGTGAACTCTCCTTTTGTCACGTTGGTTTTCACTTGAATTCATTTTGGTTTTCAAAGCAAAATCAGTTTAAAAGAACTCACATTTTTATAATCACCTAACCAACGCAACATTAGGTATCTTAACAAATCTAACTAGCCTATTGTTATTTGAAAATCACCAAGGACAATTACCTATCACATACTTAATCCTAACATTCAAATTAGGAAATTATCTAAAGGGTGATCAAGCCTAGAAGAAACTCCTATTTCATGTCATTTATCCAAAGTCCCAAACCAACCTAGCCTACAAGCACCAAATTAATTAAAACCTAACTCCATTCTCACATTTAATCACCCCATCATCCCTCATATACCTTCAAGCCCTTAGGAATTTAGCCACTCATATTTAAATCAACTAAAAAAAAAGATTAAACAAAAACAAACCATACTTAATTAAAAATAAAACTGAGGTTGGAAAATTTAGAACACTAAAGGAAAAAAACAATTCAACACTTAAACTAACAAAACATAAGTTAATTATAATAAATAATTAATTAACTAAATCCTAATTCAAGAAAACCCAAATTAATAGTGTAAAAAAATTCCAACATATATAAATAAAACACAAATTGAAATTAAGGGATTGATATCCTAAAAACATGCATACATCCTAACTATCAAGAATAGATTAACCCAAGACATTAAGAATAAATGAAAACCTATTAAAGAACACTTCACACAACTTAATATTTAACAACGACAAACCTGAAAATATAAAAAGCAAAACTTAAACAAGTAGAATATAGGCTGGAAAATTGAAAATAAAAAGCTCAATTCATATATAAATAAACATAGTTCCTTATAATAACAAGAAATTAAATTATAGACTTATAAATAACTAACCCAAGTATTCTCGAAAATAAAACATTGGTAAAGACTATGAAAACATTAAAATGGTGAGTTGAATCTTTAAGCTTTCGGCAATATGTAACTAAAGCAAATGAAAATAAAAAAAGCAAACAAATCTAATGAAGAATACAAATGGAGTAAGTGAACAACTGCAAAACCAAATGAAAAATCCAAGGAAGACATATTGTAACGTCCACCAAAGAAAGCTTCCAAATGATGTGATGTCGTCCCCACCAAAGAAGCTCATCAATGTCCACTCCTTGCAAAGTTTCAAGCTTTGGTGCTCTCCTAGAAATCAAGGATGCAAATGGCCTTACCTAGATAAAATTGAAAGCAACATCCACTGTCCTTTTATTAGCTATCTCTCCAGATTTCTCAAGATGTAAGCTCCTTAATTGTTTTTTGTCTTTTCTAGGCTGTCTACCCTTTTTTTGGTTGCATCCTATGGAAAGCTTTTTTTAAGTGTCTCTTGTCCTCTTAGGGTTCTGTGTCTTTCAAGATAAGAAAGGCTCTCCTTAAATGTTTTTGCTCTTGGTCATTTTGTGCTCCTCTCTATTTAATCTAAGTGTTGCCATTTCATGTGTCAAGGAAGGATCCTCTCCTTTAAATCCATGTGCTACTATTTTGAAGGAAGCAAATCACTTATCATCCCCTCCATTTATTCATGTTTGATGCTCTTCTTTAAAACTTTGACTGGATGTCGTTTTACAAGAGCATCAAGTGCTGCCAATTGCCATTTCAAGGGAGCAAGTCACATGTGATGAACGTGACATACTCTTTTCTTTTCCAAACTTCATGTTTTGATCCATATCTTGTGCTAAGATAATAAACCTATCATTAAGCATAATATAACATAAATTGAATACTTTTATATTAAAAATAATAATGAATTAAAATGAAATAACTTCTAAAAACTTAACCAAATTTATTCTTATCAAATTCCCCACACTTAAACTATTGCTTTTCCTCAAGCAATTCAAACACAACAAAAATATTCTATCAATTCGTTTTCAAAGAAAATCATGTGCATGCAATCCTTCAAACTTCGGTAAACTCAATATCATAATTAGTTTTCATCAGTGCATATAAACAAAGTGAAATGTAAATACCATTGATCAAAGTTAAGCACAAAACGAAGATAGATTTTCCTCACAACATTCACTCATTTCGCTCAAGTGTTTAGGGTTTGGTGTTTCAATTCAATCTCCCACTAAGAGACTATACTACAATAGGCTTACAAATTCACTAATTCTCTTCCACCTATGTTACTTATTATCATGGATCAAAAGGACTTTAATTTAAGGTTGTAATGGAGTTTGGGTTCAGGTGGGTTATTAAGGTTGAGGGATGTCTCACAAGTATTCACAAAGTACCAAGTGTAGAGGGACAACTAAATATGAATTTTGAGATATGAATATGAATACAATGGACTACTTATTACTTATAACTACTACTTTATTTGATTCTTTCTTTTTTTCCCCTTTTTTTCCTTTTTTTTCATTTGTATAACACTCCAAAAACGAGAAGACAATAGTAGAAAATATACAAAAAATGAATAGAAAACCATCTCAAATCATCTCACATGTAAGTTCAAAAGTCCCAAACTATAAACTAAATGCTTACTTTTTACTTCATTATACTTATGATCGGGTAAGGCTAACAGGGTTTTAGGTTTTAAGGTGTTATTTTCCAAAGAAAAAGGGTAAAGGTTTAAAAGAGGTTGTAAGGGATAATGAATAAGGCTAGTCATTTAAGTCAAGTGGTTAAAACAAGGAAGGCCTTAATCCTTTCCATATAACATGCATCTCATAGTTTCAAATTGATTTAATGCAAGTTCTAAAGGTAATATTCCTAGGGGAGCATCATAAACAACAAGAAAATGAAATGACTAGAATGTAGTCATGTAAGCTCAATGCCTTGCAAAGGTTTATATATGAAATTCCATAATGATTTAATACATTACCCAATCACTCAAGTATGAAAATTTTGACTAAGTTTAGGCAACCAACTAATTTAATCAATAAATATGATTCACTTTCTACTCAAGCAAGCTAATCCAAATTCAAGTGTACAACTCAGTCTCATACCAACTACTATAAGAAAATTTCATAGTTCAGCATTCATTATAATAATTCAAGTGCAACAACGCAAAAATTTTCAAACTAGCCCCACTAGAACTCAATATACCTATGTGTTGACAATTATCACAAGTCTTACAAAAATCAAATGCATCTCAAAATAGAGATGGCCAGTAAAACCTGTACTCTAGAACTTTGTAAGCTATTTGCTTTGGTTCAAAATGACCTCCATAAGCATAAGAATGACTTAATGTCAAAATGGAAAGAAATTCACAATTAGGTATGCACCTTTTGATAACTTAATCTACATAATATTGTCATAAGTAATGATCATCCCAGACATAAAACTTGGCTTGGTTCTTCATCATCTACTTCTGTGTCTTGGTGAAACCTACAGGGAACTGATGATTAACTAAGAAATTTACTATGTCAGCATACCAGAGAGTTGTTAGTTGTACTGTATGCAATTCCTCATCTAGAAAGTCATCAATGATGGGGCTTATGTCTGCCCCATTCTCCAAGCCTCTTTTGTCTTTAATCTCGACATCGAAATCCTGAACTAAGAGCATCCATTGGATGAGTCTTGGCTTGGCCTCCTTCTTTTCCAGCAGGTACTTCAGAGTTGTATGATCAGAATAAACAATAATCTTAATATCCAACAAAAAAAGTTCTAAACTTATTCAAAGAAAAAACTACAACAAGAAGTTCTTTTTTCGTGGTGGTGTAGTTTTCTTGGGCCTTGTTCAGAGTCTTTGAAGTATAGTAGATGGCATAGGGGATGCGCCACACTCGCTAGCCTAGAACTGCTCTGATAGCTTGATTGGAGGCATCACACATGAGCTCGAATGGCAGACTTTGATTAGGAGTTTATAAGTTGGGTTGAGTGACCAACTTCTGCTTCAACACTTTGAACAACTTCTTGTATTTCTGATAAAAAAACAAACTCCTTGTCCTTATGAAGCAACCTACACAATGACTATGCAATTTTGGAAAAATCATGAATGAACCTGTGATAAAATCTTACATGACCAAGAAAAGAACGAACCTTCTGCATAGAAGCGATGTTAAGCAAAGAGTATACAAGGTTGATCTTAACTTTATCAACCTCCATACCCTTAGCAGAAATCACATGTCTTAAGACTATCCCTTATTGAACCATAAAATGACACTTTTTAGAATTAAGAACAATGTTAGTTTCAAGACATCTCTTAAGTACCAAAATGATATGATCTAGAATGTTAGTTTCAAGACATCTCTTAAGTAAAAAAATGATGTGATCTAGACATTGTTCAAATGAATTCCCATTCACAGTAAAATCATTCATAAAAACTTCAATAAATTTCTTAAGGTACTTAGAAAAACACTTATCATGCACCTTTAGAAGGTAAGGGCGTTGCATTAGCCAAAGGGCATCCGTTGATAAGCAAAGGTCCTATATGGGCATGTAAAGATTGTCTTCTCCTGGTCCTCTAGAGCGATAGCTACTTAAATATAACTTGAATAACCATTAAGAAAATAGTAGTAAGCACGACTAGTAAGATGCTCTAACATCTGATTAACAAAAGGTAAAGGAAAATGATCCTTTCTACTCATTAAGATAAGTTTATGATAATCCACTCAAACTCACCATCCATTCTGAACATGAGTTAGAACCATCTCTCCACTATCATTCTTCACTATTGTAATGCCTGACTTCTTTGGAACCACCTGTAACGAACTTACCCACTTTCTATCAGAGATGGGGTATACGACACCCACATCGAGTAACTTCATGAATTCTTTCTTCACCACTTCCATCATTGGTGGATTGAGGCGTTTTTGCACTTGACAGACTAGGGTAGTGCCTTTTTCAATAAATATCCTGTGCATACATAAAGAAGGACTAATACCTTTACTGTCTACAATTGTCCATCCCAATGTCATCTTGTACTGGCCTAACACTCTTATAAGCTTCTCTTCTTACATCTCAGTTAGGTCACTTGTTATGATCATGAGAAAGGTGCTATTATCCCCTAAATAAGCATACTTGAGGTGATCTGGTAAGGGTTTCAATTCCACTTCTGGTGCCTGCATAATAGAGGGTAGTAAATGATTAGTACTAATAGGCAACTCTAGAAAGTGAGGGATATACCTGCCAAAATGTTACTGATTGATCTCAAAGGCCTGGATTGCCTCCTTTAGGTCCTCTTTAAGCACAAATTTCCCTTGCAAATAATCATAAGTCTCTTTCTTAATCTGAGTGGTCATCCCACCTCCAAGGGATCTCTTATAAAAAGAAAAGACCAATTTTCCACCAAAGAGTCGAGAATATCTACCTTAGTCACTGACTTGCAATTTGATGAATAAAGCTTAGTGTCCAATTTGTTGAAATGGATGACCTCTCCATTGAACTCTATAGTCAACACACCATTATGAACATCGATCTTCGTCCAATATGTCTTAAAAAATAGTCGGCCTAATAAAATTATTAAAGGACTAGAGGAGTCCTCATCCTGCATGTCTAACACGCAAAAATTTATGAGAAAAAACAAGCTCGTTTACCTGCACTAAAAAATCCTCAATAACCCCCTCAAGGTATGTGTTAGATCGATAAGCTAATTATATGATAATACGAGTATCTTTTAAGGAACCAAGATTAAGAGCTTTAAAAATAAACAAGGGCATGACATTAATGGAAGCTCCTAAATCTAACATGTATCTCTCACACCTACTATTACCTATCTTGTAGGGAATGGTGAAAATACTTAGATCCTTACACTTGGGGGTAGCTTTCTCTACAGTACTACAAACACATTGCCCCCCATATTAATTCTCTTTTCTCCCTTTAGCTTCCACTTATTGGTATATAGCTCCTTTAAAAACTTGGCGTAGACAAACAAATTGCCCCCCATATTAATTCTCTTGTCTCCCTTTAGCTTCCGCTTATTAGTACATAGCTCCTTTAAAAACTTGGCGTAGCATGAAACTTACTTAATTACTTCTAACAGAGGTATATTGACTTCTACCTTACAAAATACCTCCAATACATCTTTCTATTTCTCCTCCTACTTGGTCTTGACAAACTTGCAATGAAATGAAACAGGGAGTGGCTTAGTTACAATAGATTGTGAGGAACTTACCTAAGGAGGGTTGTCCTCCTCATTCTTTACAAGATCAATTTCCTCATCTTCTACTTGCTTCTCCTTTCTCTTCATTATGGGTTCTTTTCAGGTTGACTAGGCAGTCTTGTTGAGCTTTGAGCCTACAGCTTGCCTACGGTATCAGCCAACTGACTTACGTGGTTTTACAAATTCTTCAGAATAGTCCTCGCTTCTTGATGGAATTGAAGAGTGTTAACAGTTAAACTCTTAACAATTTATTCCAAAGACATGCCTCTAGATGGTTATAGTAGTGGTGGAGGAGGTGTCCTTGGTTGAAACTGTGGTTGGTGTTGCTAAAAACCTGTTGGTGCATGAAACCCTTTTTATTGTTGTTGATAGGTAAATGGGTGCATATTGGAGCTGCTTTCTTATTTTTGTGTGCCATACCTTCAATTAGATGATCCTTCCACCCTATATTATAGGTAGGAGCGAAAGGATCACACCTTCGCTATTGTCCTTGGATCCTGCCATCTGCATTAACTTGTTGTTCATCTTGCAAAGAAGAACATGTGTTTATAGTATGGTCAGCTAAAAGTACAAATATTGCATACCTTCGTGAGCCCCTTGTCTATCACTACTTGTTGGATCAAAGATGTTAAGTTGATGACTTACTGCTCCAGCTTTGAAACAGAAACTTCCTTCACTTGCCTTGTTGAGGATGAGGCACTGTTACAATTCCCTCAATATTGAGAGTTGGCTACCATTGTTGCTATCAAGATCTTTGCATCCTCTAATGTCCTATCATCAAGAGCTCCACCACTCGTAGCATCGGTCATATTCCTGTCCAAAGGAAGCAAATCTTAAAAAGAATATTGAATCAATAATTGCTCACTTATCTAGTGGTTTAGATAGTTGTTGCAGACCTTCTTGAAGTGTTCCCAGTACTCACACAGTGACTCCCTTGTATCCTATCTTATACCAAATATATCCTTCCTTATGTTGGTGGCTCTCGAAGTAAGGAAGTACTTCTCTAAGAACATTTGTTGCATCTGCTTCCAAGTGTTGATCAATCTGGTAGGCAAGTCATAAAGCCACTCCTTGGTTTCATCGACTAAGGCAAAGGGAAATATCTTTATTTTTAGTTGCTCCACTGTGACTCCTTCTGACTTCATAACCAAGCATGTAATGTGGAACTCTTTCAAAAATTGTTGGGGTCTGTGATGTACCCTGATCCTAATAATCTAGAGTATAAAAAACTGATAGGGGTCAAATTGATTTGATTTTCATGGTTAATTTGTTGAATTATGACCCTTAATTCAGTGTTTAATTGCTCAATTAATGTCTTGTATTGTTTGATTTGCAGAATGGATCTTAATGATGAAGATTGGAGCAAAAACATCAAAAACATCTCTTGTTTCTACCTATTAACGACACCTTGAGAGGGTGCTATTTCCTGAAGAACATGGGGCCATTATAATGTCTAGAATTTGACCTATAACAGCACCCTGTGATGTTGCCCTTGTAGGGAGGTAGGGTGCCGTTGTACACAGA
>JAOXYD010141965.1:0-24431 GCA_028565735.1 Pinacopodium congolense
ATTAATCACAATTTAACCATTTAATCCACATTTAACTATGCTAATTCCAATTAGGGTATGTTTTGGGGTGTTACAAAGGATTAGATGATTAATGATTTAATTGAGCTTTAAATAATTTTAAGGGCTGATTTAAAGTTCCTTCACTAAATCCTAATTTAAAGTTTAGTTATGTCTTAAATCAAGTTAATAGGCTTTAATTTCAAGAAGTTGATTTTTGAATTTGCTATCTCAGATATCTAACTCTCACAAAAAAAATCAAAATTTGGTCATTTACTGATTAACTCTAATCCTAAGGGCCCGTTTGGTTCGGCTTCGATTTTCAGATTTTCTAAACACAAAAATAAATAAAGAACATCACAGAAATCGAAAAAAAAACACTATAATACAGCACAGAAATCAAGACAGACAACACAAAAATCTATACAAATACACAAAATCCAATACAAAAATATAACATCCACAACCAAAAATCACAACCAAAAGCTTTATCAAACGGCCCCTAAGTGACTAGGTTAAAATCAAAACTTTCAAATCCTTAATAAACAAAAATCAATCCCTTTTAAATGCCTTTAGGTTCTCTTAAATCATAAATACACCAATCCTTAGCAATAAAAATGATTTAGCTACATATATTGATCAAAGCATATAAAATATATAACTTTAACATAACGCCTTCATAAATCAAAATATGTAAGCCATAAAAACAAGTTTAAAAGTTACAAAAATGTCCAAGGAAAGCTCTTGGATGTGTCTTGATCTCCTAACTTGATTCTAGGCTCTAAAATAGCTTAAAATCAATATAATCTTGCAGAAAAATCAAAGAACGTTCAAGAATGTAAGTTTAAAAATAATAACTTTAATTAATTTAAAAATAGAAAAAATGCATAAAGATTCAGAGTTAGAAGCCCCTGAATGTGATCCACAAACTCGGAATGAAACCTTAACAGCAAGCTCGGATGTTTAGAAACTCAGGAAACAATAATAAATTCGAACTGAAAGTGTTTAAAACCTATAAGCTACTTAGAACAAATGAAGAGAGAAGGAAGACTTTCTCTGTCAAACTTAGATATGATTCTCCCTTATTGAATTTGTGTATTTGTTATTTTTCTTTTTTTTTTCTCTCGAGCAGCCTCCCCCTTAGTACTAAAAAACAGTAGCATTAATGAATATCACACCCAAGTTGCAAAATTGGAGATTTGAAGTAGATATGTTTGTTTGATTGATTAGTGGCACCCTGGACCGATGGACAACGACACCATCTACCCACCGTTGATAGTTGAATTTTGACTTCTTCACCTTGGGGCTGCTCAACCTTTAATGGTAGATCTTTAGACCATTGAAGGTCTAGAAATTAGCAAAACTTCCATTTTTTGCATTAATCTCTATCATTTATCAATAACCTAGAAGTTAATAACACATAAATTCAACACTTAAACGCCAAATTGGGGGTCATAATTCAACAAATAATCAATAAAAATTACAATAAATTTGACCCTTAATAATTCTCCCACACTTAAGTATTTACTTTTCCTTGAGCAAATTAATTCATCATTAATTTCATAATAGGATATAAATATAGGAAAATCACTATTTTTAGAAATATTTTCTTCATCCTTCAAAAATAATGATGCATGGAAATGTTATATAATTAATTAATGATATTAAATCTCAAATGCATTTAAATTATTTCATAAGTTTTCAATCTTCACAAAAATTACAAAAATCAATTCCACATATAAAAGACACTACACTAAGTTTAATGCATCATCTTTGCGATACCTCACATCCTTTCATTAATTTAAAGACATAATTTAAATTAATATGTGAGCTCTTAAGCTTGGTTGACTAGTCCCTGAATCTTATAATAAGAAGGTAAACATTTTGTCATAAAAAACTCCTAATTCATAAATTAAGTAACCTAACATTAATTGGCTACTAGCACCACTCAATACTTTAAACCTTATGATTTTATATATGATTAGAAGTCAGCGGAATGAAAAATTGCTCACTTATTTCATTTAAATAGAATTTATTTTTATTTTTATTTTTGTTTTTCTCTTTTTTTAGGGGTTAATTCCAGTCCTTTTTCATTTTTCTTCAAATGATAAAAGTGTCTTTAAAGAAGTTAAAGAATTATTTAGTACATGTCATTTTATAAGTGGATATCCTTTTAATTATCATGTATCCATTATCCAAATTATGAAATGAGTTAAAATTTTTGTCCTTAATATGTCAAATTAATCATATAAAATTTTCAATTGGAAAAATAATTAAATTCAAGAGAAAGTCTAGGCAATAAGAGGTATAAAAATCACAAAAAATTTTCACAATTTATAGACTATGATGAAATTGATGATAGATTTAAATAGATTAAAATACCATTAGACTCACAATACAAAGTGTATAATAACAAATCCATAAACTAAAGTGTATAAACAATCCCAATATATTAATGATAAAGGCTCTCCCTCACATGTAAAAATATCATTTTCTACAATGTTGATAAATTAAATGAAATGCATAAAATAGGAGAGTAGGAAAAGAAATTCATCTGTTGGACATGCACATCATGATCTGTCTGTTTGATTTGTAGGGGAGTAAATACAGAGAATAACAGAAGAAGCTCCACTCATATAAATAAGAATTCCAATTACAACCAAGGAGCCAAAATATATCAAAATGTAGTCATCAGATCTAAACAAAGTAGAAAAGTAACATACACTATGAAATCAAAACCTATACTACGAAACTGAAATGGAAACACATAAAAACAACACAAAATCCCAACAAAATTTAGAAACAATCCATCAAAACAACTAAACATCAGGAGGATCTTAATCTCTAGCTCTGTTATAATCCTAAATGCTCTTGACATGCATAGTCAAATCATCGACATGATGCTGACGAGTAGACATATAAGAAAACAGTGCAGTGAGAAACTCAGAAAGCTCAAAAGTTATACGGGTCTCTATTCATAACATAATCAATATAATGTCAGACTCAGAAATGTCCATAGGTGGAGGATTCGCAGAAGCAGGAGAATGTGGGTGAAGTGGACGCATACTGGGTGTAGAATCAAATGAAGCCTCACCTATCTCCTCCTCAGGTGTTATTGGAGGTGCATTAGGAGTAGGTAGAGCAGCAAGTGCTTCACTATCCTTACACCTACGCCATTGATCTCCACAATAAGTAAATCCTTAAAGCTTAAGCAGTCTGGCATTAATTTGTCTATGACGAGTACGGTCTTTAGACTCCTCATAATCTAAAGGAACTTTCGAGTCCTTAAAAATCCTTGTTAACAAATGAGGAAAACAAAAATTCTTGTTGTCCCTCTTGAACTTAACCACATCCTGAATAGCCAAGATAATAAATCAAAAAAAAGACAATCCTTAGATGGCACTCATACCATACAACATCTTATACAAGATGTAGATGTCAGCAAACCTCAAATCATTCAAACAACTAGCTTAAAGGGCAAAATTGGTACTGATAAGTGAAATAATGATGCACTCACAAACCCTTAAATTAGTAATAGTATAACTTTTGTTGTTTCTAGTCATTGTAATAGAAAACAGGAGATCAGAAGAAATTGAATCTCCATGGAACATGTCCTTGGCCTTTATAAAAATATCACCCTCATTGAGTACTCCTAATAGCTTAGAAATAGAACGATGAGTAATGAGGATAGGAATTACTCGAAGAGTAGAGTGAATTTCAATTGTCTCAACGTCAGCCTTATCCTCAATATTCACAAAAAAACTCGTAAACTAAGGTAGGGTAGAAAATCCCACAAGAGTGAATATTGGCTCCCAAGCTAAGGCTCTAAAAATTCTAGAGATATCCAATACAACTTCTACATCAAGATGAATTGGACGTTTTATGATAAATTTGTTATTGCGGTGAGACTTATACTAATCAAACTTTTCACGACTAGTGAACTTTGATGCATCATATGTGAGTCTTTTTCTTGGAGGCACCATTGGATTAGAAAATATTCAATAAACATATCAAAATAAGTCATAACATTTAAATAAAATTAGAAAATTCATTTGAAAAATTTTTGAAATTTTTTTCCAATTTTCTGAAAATTTTCAAAAATTTAACTTTGGATTTGGACTACAATATAGGTATCAATAGAAAGCTTATGGAATTTAGAACACAATGATACCAAATTACAAAAAAATAGAGGTATAAATTACAAGAAAATTGAAGATTTATACCTTGAGAGACTAATAGTAATATGAATATTTAGATGATTTTTAGACAAATCTGTGAATTTTTGAAATGATTGGAGCATAGAATCTTGTAGAGGATTAAAATTATGATAAATAGACACTAAAAAACACATGATTTAGTTGAGAAATAAGGAAGATATGGTGATTTGAAGGTAAGAGGTGAAAAAGAGGTAGAAAAAGAGAGGGTTTGAATGAGGAAGACTATGAACAATGAAACTGCATCATTTTGATACCTGATTTAGGTTTCAACAACGAGCTGTTCATCCTTTAACATCGTCGTTAATAGATGAACAGCCCACCATTGATAGTCTAGAAAGGCCTAGATAAGCGGTGGTCTCTCATCCATCAACGGTGAGCTTTTAGACTACCATTAATGGTCTACCTAAACCTTAAATATTCCATTTTAATGCTAAATTCACCACAAAATCCTTCCTAATTCAAGTCTTAACAATATAGATTAGATTGTTCAACAGTTTACTTTAGAATTAAGATTAAAAAAACACTCCTAAATCAAAGAAAAGAATTAAACCAAACTAAGGACATACTAAGGAAAGCACACTTAAAATAATTCAAACATATTTAAAAGGCTTCAACACATTAATCTAAGGTCCTATCACACAAAATAAAAAAAAAACACATATAATTTCCTATCTAATAGGTATAATTCCTAGTTAATGAGGATTAAAAAGTGAAAGAGTCTTAGCAGGCTTCTTAACTTGACTAGGCACATATAACTTTGCTCTTTGCTCATTTACTTTGAATGTTGAGTGATAGTTAGTGACTTCAATTGTTCCAAATGGATAAATCTTGATCACATCATATGGGCCTATCCACCTTACCTCAGTTTGCCTATAAATAAATTCAATCTTGAATTATAGACCAAACCTTTGTCACCCACCTTTAATTCTCTCATAATGATATGCTTATCGTGCCATTTCTTGACTCTTCTTGTATACAATTTTGAGTTTTTATAAGAATCAAGGCAAAACTCATCCAACTCATTCAATTACATAAGCCTTTCTTTGCCATCTTTCTTAGAGTAAAAATTAAGAAAATTAATAGCTCAATAGACATGATGATCTAACTCAACAGGCAAATGACAAGCCTTTTTATATACTAACTTATACGGAGACATTCTAATAGGGATTTTATATTCAGTTCAATAAGCACATAAAGCATCATCTAATTTCAATGACCAATCCTTTCTTGATGAGCTAATATTCTTCTCCAAAATTCACTTAATTTCTAGATTTGAAATCTCAACTTGATCACTAGTCTGAGGGTGGTAAGGTGTAGCAATTTTATGGGTAACACTGTATTTGGAAAGGAGGGAATCAAATTTTTTGTTGAAAAAATACATTCCTTCATCACTTATAATGGCTTTTAATGTTCCAAATTAAGTGAAAATGTTCTTCTTCAGTAAATGAACTACACCTCTTGCATTATTAGTTGGAAGCGTTACTTCTTCAACCCATTTACTTACATAATTTATAGCCACTAAGATGTATTGATTAAAGTATGATGAAGGGAAAGACCCCATAAAATCAATACCTCAAACATAAAAAATTTCACAAACTAAAATTTTATTTAGTGGCATCTCAAATCTCTAAGAGACATTTTCGATCCTTTGACAATTATCACATGACTTAACATATTGAAATGCATCATTGAACAATACAGGCTAATAAAAATCGCACTCCAACACCTTATGTATAATCCTAGTAGGTCCAAAGTGTCCTCCTGTCTCTCTTGAATGACAATGACTTGAAATGGAAGGCACTTCTTCAGTAGGAATGCAACTCCTAATTATTCCATCAACACATATCTTATAAAGAAAATGGTCATATCAAAGGTATCTCTTAACTTAAAAAAGGAATTTCTTCTTCTATTAGTACGAGAAGTCAGGAAGTATAACACTATTAGTCAAATAATTCACAATGTCCATATACTAAAGTAAGGTCAACATGGCTAGCAAATGCTCTTCAAGAAAAACCTTCTTGATGTCTTGATCTTCTTCTTTTTCTATTACTACCTCATTCAAACGAGATAATTGATCAGCTATAATATTTTCTCTTCTTTTCTTGTCTCTAATTTCAATGTCGAACTCCTGTAAAAGGAGAACTCATCAAATTAAATATGGCTTGACATCTAGTTTATTTATCAAGTACTTAAGAGCAGAATGGTTCGTATATACAATCACCTTTGAAAGCATTAAGTAGGACCAAAACTTGTCGATAGCAAACATTACAGCTAACATCTCCTTTTCAATAGTGGTATAATTCCTTTGAACATCATTCAAAGTGAGACTTGTATAATAAATTGGATGAAAAATTGTTTTGAGCCTTTTCCCAAGTGCTGCACCAATAACAAAGTCACAGAAAAACTGTGAATTGCTCTAATTGAATTATGTGGTGGAAGTTGAGCAATAACTTCTATTTTTGCTAGATTTACTTCTATACCATTACTAGAGATCATATGACGTAAAACTATGCACTTTTATACCATAAAATAGCATTTTTCTCAGTTTAAAACTAAGTTAGACTCCTCACATCTTCTTAAAACCTTGTTCAAATTCTCTAAATATGCATCAAATGATGTTCTAAATACTGAAAAGTCATTCATAAACACTTTAATATAAGTTTCAATCATGTTTGCAAAAATTGCTATCATACAACGCTAGAAAGTGACAGGAGGATTACACAAGCCAAAAGACATACTTCTATATGCAAAGGTATCGTACTGATAAGTAAATGTTGTCTTCTCCTGATCCTCAAGAACAACAGGAATTTACAAGTATCTACTGTATCCATCTAAAGTACAATGAAAACTATACCCAACCAATCGCTTAATTACTTGATTTATGAAGGGTAAAGAAAAGTGATCCTTTCGTATGATGTCATTTGATTTGTGATAGTCATACGCCATCTAGTTACTTTCCTTGTGTCAATAAGTTCATTTTGATCATTTTTCATTACAATTATTCCTCTTTTCTTTAGTAATATTTAGATTAAGCTTATGCTGCGATTAGACCAAAGGTTTACTTCCTTCTTCCATGAATATTTTATGAGTATAAATGGAAGAACTTACTCCTTTTATGTCAGCTAAGGTCTAGTCTATAGCATTCTGATGCTCTTTAAGAACTCTCATAATTTTTCCTCCATCATATTAGTCAACAGTAATGATATGATCACAGGCAATTGTAATGGAAGTAGCAAAAAGGCATACTTCAAATGAGAGCTTAAGTTAAAGAATTGGAAGCTCTTCAATTGATAGCCGTAGAAGGGATTGAATTGGTCTTCCTAAAGATTTAAACCTTCTAGATTGAATCTAATTAAAGGTTTCCTTTCTAACTTCTAATTCCTCCATTATTTTTTTGACTTCCTCTTCCTCTACTTCTAAATAAATAGAATGAATTAAACTTTTTTCAATGGATCCAAAAAACGATACTCGATGGATCATTTCTTATAGAATTAAATCTAATGAAGTAACATGAATCCAAGGTGGAGTGATGCTTTATTGCTTGAAAAACATTAAACTCAATCTCTTCATTTTAAAGTCTGAGAATGAGTTTTTCTCTATGTACATGTATCAATGCTCTGGTAGTGGCTATGAATGGTCTTCCTAAAATAATGGGTACTTTACTATTTTCTTTCATATCCAAAATAAGGAAATCAATAGGAAAAATAAATTTATCCACTTTCACCAAAATATCTTCGATGTTCCCTCTTGGATAGGTTATAGATTGATCAGCTAATTGTAATAAGACTGTTGTTAGTTTAGGTTCTTTAATCCTAGCTTTTTGAAGCATTAGATTAATACTTTCTTTAAGATCTATCAGAGCCCTATCTATTTGTAAGTTACCAATTGTATAAGGAATGGTGAAGCTACCAGGGTCCTTGATCTTTGGAGGTAACTTCTTTAACAGAATAGTAGAGCACTCTTCATTCAGCTTTCTATTCTGATACTCCTCCAATCTTCTCTTCTTAGACATGATTTACTTTAAAATTTTATCATCTGAAGTCATCTGAGCAATTTCCTTAAAAAATGGGATATTGATATGAAGCTTCTTAAGCATTTCCAAGAATTTCTCAAATTTCTTATCGAGGTGCATATTTTACAACCTTTAAGGGTATGGTATCCTAGGCTTATATGGTTGCACATTTGGATTGGAAAACAACCTAGCTGGCTTCTCTAAACTTTTACCCTCTTCTTCTTTTTCTTTCTTCTTTTCTTCTTCTTTAACTCTCTCTCTTCTATTATGTTCTTCTTCCTTTCTATCTTCTTCAGATCACTCTCTTCTATCATTGGCTCTCTCTCTTATGTCATGTTCTTTTATTAGCTCTTGTTCTTCACTCTCTATCAACACTTACTTTCCTTTCTCTTATACCTTCTTCCTTTCATTCTCAACCTCTTATCTACTTCTTAAGATAATCATCTTAACATGTTCTATAGAATTGGCTTCAGTGGTACTTGGAAGCTTTCCAAGTAGTCTCTCTTGTAAAAGTTATGTAATTTGTCTAACTTAAGTTTCGAAATTCTTAATTGACGCCTCATAATTCTCCATCCTAGACTCATTAGATTGAATATATTTCAAAATTGTCTCTTCAAAACTAGGAGACTCTCTATAAGGTTGGTTGGTACTAAAGTTACACGATGATTGCTAGTATTTCTGATTATTACTCCATGAAAATTTTGAATGATTCCTCAAACCAGGTTTATAAGTGTTTGAGAAAGAGTTTCCTTTTGGCCTATTAAAATTTTAAACATATTGACCTTGTTCTAGTTCTTGGGCAAAAGGATTACCTTCTTAATGATGTACAAAGGTACTACCATAGCTTTCACATTCAACTTTATGAGAACTACTACTAGCCCCACTCATTAGATTATCTAAATTCATATTTAGTACTTCCATTTGAACTACAAGAGCTATTGTGCCATTAATCACATGAACACTATGTGGCTTTCTTTAATAGTGTTCAGAATTATACTAGAAACTATTCATAGCCATTTCATTAATGAGATTATAGGTTTCGATCACAATCTTATGCAAAAATTACTTTCAGTTGCAGTATCAATAATGCTATAAATTGAAGGTGTCAATCCAGTGTAGAAGATGTCTACTTGCTGCTATGTACTGAATCCATTATTAGGACACTTGGTAAGCATCTCTCTAAATCTTTTTCATGCCTTGTATAGACTTTCATTTTTGTATTGCACAAATTAACTGATCTCAGTATTCATCTTCGCTATCTAGCAGGTAGAAAGAACTGAGTTAGGAACAACTTCATTAACTCATCCCATGTAGTAATGAAACCATATTGAAGCGTTAATAGCTAGGCTTTTACCTTATCTCTAAAAGAAAAAGGAAAAAGCCTTAACCTAATTGCATCATTAGAAACTCCATTACTTTTAAAAAGACCACAAGTATTCAAAAAAATTTATAAATGTTCATCGGAATCTTTTAAAACCGAACCTCCAAATTGTGAGGACTTAACCATAGAGATGATACTATGTGAGATTTCAAAATTATTTTCAGTTACTATGGGCCGAATAATGCTAGCCACATGTGTATCTTTGTTTCCCAATACTAAGTTCATCGTATTTGGTTCTCTATTTTTTGTCTGAGGTCCTACAACTACACATTCTTCAGGATCCATCTCTACAGGTTCTTATTCTACATCACTAGATGTTCCTACTTCTAAAGGATCAGACATAATTGCCGAGATTCTTTCTTTTTATTTTTTAATGTGCTGTCAAGTTCTTAATCTAAGTCTACTAGCTTAAGATTTTATTCCCAAGCATACGTACAAAATTAAATAAAAATACCAAATAAAATCAAATAAACAAACAAAGAAAATAAGATAATAAAAAGGCAAAAAGACCACAAAAACTAAAACAAAGAGCAAATAAATCCAAAAAAATTCAAGAACACTAAAAAAACAAAATTTACAAGTTTTAGAGTAATTGAAACTAATTTTTTTTCTAATATTAAGGTTGTGTTCCCTGATACTGGCACCAAAAACTTATTACGCATTGGTTAGGTGATTATGAAATTTGGAATAAATTTAACAAATTTACTTTGAAAACTAACTTGATTAAGGTGAGTGTACCTATCGAACAAGTCATAAAGTAGAGTATTTTAAACCCCAAATTTTGATCCCATAGGGAAAATAATAAATAGAAAATTAGATAAAACTTTATCTAGGAAAATCCAAATAATTTGAATAAAAGCTTGAAATAATGCTAAACTACTCTAACCCGGCTTAAACACTTTGAAAATTATTTTTAATTGTTTTAAAAAATTTCTCCAAATTACCAAACGTGAAATTTTTTTTAAGGATTAGGTGATTGCTGATTTAATTGAGCTTAAACAATTTTAAGAGCTAATTTAAAGTTCTTTCACAAAATTAAAACAAAGATATGGTTAAGACTTTGCATTTTTCTATTAATCTTAATTTAAAGTTTGGTCATACTTTAAATCAATCTAATAGGCCCTAATTTCAAGAATTTGATTTCTAAATTTGTAGTCTCAGATCTCTAACTCTCATAAAAATAATAATAATTTAGTCATTCATTGATTAATTTGTGTTATTTATTAAGGTTTCCAACAAACTAAGTTGATTTCTCAAGTTTAGATTATTTTTAACTCTAATCCTAAGTGGCTAGCTTAAAATTAGAACTTTTAGACCCTTAATAAACAAAAATTAGACCCTTT
The DNA here is from genome assembly GCA_028565735.1 of Pinacopodium congolense. Taxonomy (NCBI): domain Eukaryota; kingdom Viridiplantae; phylum Streptophyta; class Magnoliopsida; order Malpighiales; family Erythroxylaceae; genus Pinacopodium; species Pinacopodium congolense. The sequence goes on from JAOXYD010141965.1 coordinate 10,951, forward strand.
TACATGCCTTTAAGCTCTCTTAAATCATAAATATACCAATCTTTAGCAATAAAAATGATTAACCACACATCTTGATCAAAGCATACAAAATATACAACTTTGATATCATGCCTTCACAAATTTGAAGATATAAGCTATAAAATAAGTTTAGAAGTTACAAAACTATCCAAGGAAAGCTCCTAGACATGTCTTGATCTCCTAACTAGATTCTGGACTCTAACATAACTTAAAATCAATACAATCTTGTAGAAAAATCAAAGAACATTCAAGAATGTAAGTGTAAGAATAATAACTTTGACTAATATGAAAATAGAGTAAATACATAAAGATTATGAGTTAGAAAACCCCTGAATTTGATCCACAAACTCAGAATGAAATCTTAACAGCAAGCTTAGAAGTTCAGAAATTCAAAAAACAAAAATAAATTTAAACTCAAAGTGTTTGAAACTTAAAAGCTACTTAGAATAAGTGAAAAGAGAAGGAAGATCCTCTCTCTCAAATTCAGATTTGTTTCTCCCTTTTTAAATGAATGTATGTTTAATTTTTCTTTGTTTTGTTTTTTTGTAGCAACCTCCCCCTTAGTATTAGAAGACAACAGCATTAATGAATATCATGATCAAGCTGCAAAATTGGAGATTTGAGGTGGATATGTTTGTCTGATTGATCGACAGTACCTTGAATCACTGGACAATGGCACCTTTAACTCGTCGTTAATATTCTAATTTTGAGTTCTTTACCTTGGGACTGCTTATCATTCAATGGTGGTCTCTAAACTTCTATTGAAGGTCTAAAAACTAGCATAACTTCCATCTTTTTGCTTTAATCTCCAACCTGCAAGTTAATCATAATAACATATAAATTCATAATTCAACAAAAATTCAATTAATTTGACCCCTAACACACCACATAGAGGTCCGCAGGAAACAAAATATCTTTAACTTACATGAAGACATCCTCAAAGATTTCTTTTGAGTAAACGTTAGAGCCATTGGGTAAACAAAGGATAACCTAAGTAGTTGTCAAAGAACCTAACTTAAGAGCTTTAAAAATAGATAAAGGCATTATACTCATATAAGCTCTTAAGTCTATAATGTATTAATCATACCTCGTGTCATTTATTATGTAAGGAATAGAGAAAATAACAAGAATCTGTATGTTTGGATTGTATCCTTCTTGGTAGGGTTGCTGGTACTTATACCCCTACACTTGCCTTTTCATCATCCTTCTTCTTCGACTTTTGCATGCTCTGCTCCTTTAAAAACTCCTCAGTAGCTTCAAGTAGAGGTATAGTCACCTCTACCCTGCAAAAAATGTCAAGGATCGGTTACTCCTTTTACTTCTTCTCCCCTTGCTTCTTGTTCTTCTCTTGCTTCTCTTCCATCTTTGCTCGATCCACTCTCTTTACCAACCTACTAGAAAAAGAAATTAAAATATAGTTAAGAGCAACAAATGATGGATCACATACCTTAGGAGGCACCTTATTCTCCTTCTTTTCTTGTGGTCCTTTTTTTCCAACTCCTTATTCTCTTCTCACCTAAAACTCCTTACAAAGATGGCAGATGCATTCTCTTTATATTTTTCACTAGTTGACTTAACAATTGGTTAGAGATATAGGTTTGTAGTTTTCCCATAGTGTCTGCTAATTGGCTTATCTGATTTTTAACATTACTCCCAGTCTCCTGCTAGAAATAGAGAGTACTAGTAGCTAGATTCTTTATGATTTCATCTAAAGACATGCTTCTCACTTGTGGTGGTGGAGGTAAAGGAGGCCTTGATTGCTACAATTGATAGAACCCAAACGAAGAGTTGTATCCTTGTGGTAATTTCATAACAGGAGGTCTGAAATTAGCACTACTTTCTTGTTAGTTACCTTATAATGAAAATTTAGATGATCTTTCCACCCCATATTGTACATAGAGGCGCAAGGATCATACCCTTGCTTTTGACCTTGGGGCGCTCTAATAGGATACACTTGTTGGTTATTTTGCAAAGTAGGATATGAATTAGTGGAATGATTAGTTAAAGACCAAATTTCACATACCTTAAATTTTCCTTTTCTAACAATAGCTTGCTCTACTAAAGATGTTAAGTTTGCGATTTGCTGCTCTAACCGATAGCAATGCCTTTTGTTTATGGTGTAGAGGATGGGATATTGTTCCTACTATACAAGTATTAAAAGTTAGATGCCATAATTGCTATCAATCTCTTTACCTCTACAAATTTCTTGTCAACTAACGACCCTCTACCAGCTGCATCTATCATGTACTTATTTAGGGAAACTATTACACAAGTTCTTGAAATACTTTCACTACTCATGAACTGACTTTCCTCCCATTTTTTAGACACCGCAAATCTCCTTTCAGATGTTTTTTGTCTTTGATGCTGTAAAGTACTTTTCAAGTAATCTACCACGATACCAATAAGCTTCATTCGCTATCATGTGATGTTGAACTCTTTAAGAAACTTGTTTAGGTCAGTGATATAGCTGGATCGCAATGAGCTGTTATCATTAAAACCTGTAAAAATAGGTAAAGAACGAATTAAACTAAATCTAATCTCAAAGTCAAGTTCATTATCATGACAATTAATACAAAGAAGATAAGGGTTAAAGGTAGGAGTCGCAAGCTCCTTCAAAATGCATTGGTAATGCTTCATGTTGATTGCAACTTCCTCTTGATCTTCAAATGATGAACTACCATTCTCAAGTGTCGAAGTATGCTGAATGCACTCAGAATATTAAAGCCTCGTGTAGCTTGTAATAATAAAAAATGAAAAAGGGTTAAATGGAGAAAGTAGTGAGCCTCTATTCTCCACAGCAACTTTTCATAACCTTGTATGCTTTGGATGGTTATGGGATATGTAAAACAAAAAATAAGATGAGAAAGTCAACAAATAAAGAATAGAATAATATCATAAATAATAAAACACTCTACGTTAGATTTCCGATAACAGTGCAAAAAATTTAATAACTCGTCACAAACTATCAAATAATAAATTCCTAACTACCTAACTATGTAGTAGGGTGAACTAGGTTCAAACCTTATAGAGTTAGGATAATTAGAGATAAGACATTATCTTAACCATAGAATTGTATTAAATTAGTGAAGATCCTAGATTAGACATTCCAATCCTTTCTATAATCAATTAAATCATTTAAAGCTTATTCAGCTAATTAATCAATTTTACAATCTTTAAGACAATTTGGAATTCCTTTGCATTATTGGAAGTTTTAGATTAAGTTAGTAGCTTTAGTTTTAAATAATTTAGCAATCTTAAGCTTCTCTAGATCATTGTGATATGAGTTACCTAGTAGTTATTAAACTTTCCTTGTAGGTGGTCCAAAATTCTAGAGTCATAAGAATACTCCACTTTATTACTTGTTAAACGGTATACTTTCCATATTTGTTGGTTTTGAAATTGATTTAAGAAAATATACTTTAATTGTTGAATTTGATAATTAATTGAGATAATTTAGACTAAACTAACCAACAATAAATTTTTAGCATCGTTGCCGGGGACTTAAATGAAATGGCTTAGATGTGATACTATGAAAACCTTGGTGTCAATTACTTTAAAGTTATAAATATTATTTATAGTTTTTATATTGAGTTTGTTTTCTTTCTTGTTTATTTTCTTTCTTTTTCTTTTCTTTCTTTTTTGTTTAATTTGTTTTCTTGTGTTACTCTTTCCTTGTTTAATTTGATTTATTTTGTTACTCTTGCCTTGATTCAGAACTAGTGCTTGTCTTGAATAAATGTTTAATAAGGATCAAGTGCATTTAAAAATGAAACATCATGAGCACTTAATTGTCCAATCTAATAGCAAACTAATCATTTTAGGGTTGACTATGCAAAATAGGAGTGGAACTAAACCTAGCATTGTTAGGACTAAGATAGATTCTAGTTATTTTAAAATTCCACATAGTATCATTTTCTTGATTAGGTCTTCTCAATTTAGTGGTTCATCCTTAGAAAATCTAAATGATCATTTAAGAAATTTCATAGATATTTGCAAACTCTATAGAAGCCATGGAATTACAAATAATGCTCTTAAGCTTATGTTTTTTTTCTTTTTCTCTAAAAGATAGAGCTCGCACTTGATTAAAAACTTTCCAACCTAGTTCCATCACAAATTGGGATGATCTTGTCAATAAATTCTTAATTAAATTCTTTCCCCCAATCAAAATCGCTAGATTGAAAATTTTGATTTCCTCATTTAAGCAATATGAGAGTGAGAGTTTATATAAGCCTTGGAAGTAATCTAGAGAGCTACTTGCTAAGTGTCTAATGCATAACTTTAGTATTTGTGAGAAAGTGTCTAATGCATAACTTTAGTATTTTACTTAGGACTAAAGTGCATACATTTTACTTAGGACTCATGCCATCTAATTGCACTATAATTGATGCTATTTCTGGAGGAACCCTAATGAGAAAAACTCTAAATGAAACATATAGATTGATAGATGATATGGAAACCAATAGCTTTCAATATAATTTTAAGCCTTATCATAGGAACCCATTTAGAGCCCATGTAATTAATGACACTTCAGCTTTACAAGCTCAAATGGTAGACCTTAGTAAGCAATTGAAAAGTTTGCAAGCTCAAATTGGTAGTAGTGTGTTCAAATTTCCAGTAACATGTGATCATTATAGTAGTTCCTTTCAACCTTTAATAAATTGTCAAGTAAGACATTCTTATGCCCTTGATCCTATTCAAGACCATTATCCTTCTAATAGGTAAAAGAATTGACTCTTACACTCATATTAGGGAGAGCTACCCCACTTTTCCATACACTAAATCCACCTCCTAATCCACCTAAATCAGAAAAGTCTCATCTTGAAGATATAGTGATAAAATATATCCAAAGCAATGAGTTTAGGATGCAAACTCATGAAAATTATATTAAGTATTTAAAGACTCGTGTAATTCAAATTGCACAGATCTTAGGGGAGTGGTTACCTAGACCATCACCTATTAAGCCTAAACCTACTCTTAGAGAGCATATTATGGCCATTGATATTCATAATAATCAAGAAATAGAGGATATAATTGTGGCCAATAGTGAAGAGGAAATGATGGAGAATAATGAAGTAGAAAATGAAGTTGAAAGAGACACCAATACACTTGGTTTATTTATTGATCCAAATGTTCAACCTTACCAACCTAGGATTCCATACCCACAAGTATTAGGTGCTTGATTTAGGAGACGTTAAGAGTTATTTTAAAAGTTACATGTTCTGTTTGTTAATTTATCAAAATTAAAAGAGCATCTAGTAGAAATCAATTCATAGTATACAAGCTAGAATCCTTGTATCCTAAATGGAAAGAGGCCTTAATCGAGTCAATCAAACCAAGTATTCCAACTAAATTCCATAAAAGTGATGCATTCTAGCAAACTGAGTTAAAAGTTTGTGCTATAGATAGTGATAATGATGAGTTTTCCATTAATTTGAGACTTATGTTGTGAATTTTATAGAATGTAAGGAAAATGTTGAAGTTGAAAGATTAGATGAAGTTTTAGAAAATGATGAAAGTGTTTTTTCATTTTTGTTTAATGATCAATAGAATGGTGATGATATGGATTTCATTAGTGTTAAAGATGACCTTAAGGTAGAAGACAATATGTCTAAGGTTCATAAAATTGAAAATCATGATGAATTTTTTAATAATAATGAGGCTAAATCTGAGAATGCATTTAAGGTAACAGATTTCACTAGTTTTCATGCTTTTTATTTGAGGCTAGACATTGTAATTTAAGGCTTTTTACCATGGTATTTTAAAATTCATTAGTGGTATTCCAAAAAAGGTTCAATCCAAAATTTTAAGAATCAATTAAATGCTTTGGGAAACCTTCAAAATTTGGCCTATTGTGATTTAAAAGAGAATGATGGACTAATGATGTTAGATTCTAAACCAAGGAAGAGACAAAAAAATTCTCTAACCTTAAGGTCCAACTAAAAGACTTTAAAGAAGCACTTGTTAGGAGCCAACCCAATTGTAGAATTAGAATTTAGTGTATTTTGGTATGTTTTTATTTTTTTATGTTTTTCATTTACTTCTATTTAATGTTCCTTATTTTTCTTTGTATCATATTCTCTTTAATAAAGTATGCTTGCCATTTATTTGGTTTCTAGTACTTTGATATTTTTGTATGGATAGGCAGGTGTTACAACAAGACATTTCTATACCCGTATGCTTACTCGAGTTCAAAGTTCACTTCAACGGATCATATTGCTATATCATTGTTCTCCATGTGTTTTTTGTTCCTTTTCCCTCATTTTGATGCTTTATTATTGTTTTATAAACACTGGGGATAATGTTTAATTTAAGTGTGGGGGAGGAATAGTATGATTTAGGTTGTTGTTACATTTATGCTTTTCTTATCCTAAATCATGCTAATTTATCATCTTTTTAAAAATAATATAATTTTTGGAAAAACAATTTTCGATTTTTTCCTTCTATTTCACTTATAATGCCCCTTTTAGATGTTATATAATTGGTTAGGAATATTGAAGATCAAATGGTTTTAAATTTATTCAAATTTTGGATTATGATATCTTATGATCATCATGATATTTCATGCTCAAAAGGCATAGTTCTAAAGCAAAATGTGCTTTCTTTTAAACTATATCATCATCTTGTTTAAATTTAAAGAAATGAAAACCAAATAAAAAATATATGAAAAAGAAAAGAAAAGAAAGGAAAGTGTAAAAAGTTAACAAGTTTTACTCACTCCACTGACTTCAAACTAATTGGTCGAAGTTAAAGAGTAGTACTAATAATTAGTTAATGTGATGTGATTTAGATGAGTAACTGGGGGTGTTTACGATAAAATGTTCACTTTTTCTTTAAAAGATTGAGTGCCTTCTTAACTAAGTTTCAAAATGCTCACATATTTGACTTATGTTTTGATTTAAATAAATAAGTTATAAATGGTTGTTTGAAAAATGATACATCTTCCTTTAGCATTATTCATTTTTCATATGGAGTCTAATGTGTGATTTAGGTTGAATTTGAAGAAATATGAAATAATTTAAGGTTGTTTATGGCTTAATATACTTAATTGGTTATATAATTTGTTTTAGGTTCATTATGCTTGAAAACCTAAGGAAATATTTCCAATGATGGTGTTTGATAGGTTGGACAAGCTTTCCTATGCTTATAGGTTAATTTGAGATTTATGATTGATTAATTTACTTAAGGACAAAAAAATGTCTAATAGTGGGAGAGTTGTTAGGCTATGAGTTTATTGAATTTTCATGTGAATTTATTTGTGATTTAAGGTACATTTGCTCCAAGTTGATGTTAAAATGTTTAATTATCCTTTAGATTTTTGTACATTGTAGATTGAAGCTTAAATGGTAAGAAAATCTAGAAAAATTTTCTGAAAAACCAGAAATTAGAGTACAATGGTGGGTGAGTTACACCATCGTTTAACTATACAGAACTGTTGATTTGCTTAATTTAGGGACTTAAACAATGGGGTTAAAATGGACTTCTTTGCAAGCACCGATTAAGTACCTGTCTAACTTTTTCCAATTGGCTTCTCATCCCAATTGATTGCTACTTGCTTCATTTGCTTCCAACTTATAGCTAACATATATATGAAGCTTCAGATACCAAATTCACATAACATTAACATAGATTTAGGCAAGGAAATCAGTTTTAGCTTAGGTTTTTCTTCTTCCTCTATCTCGATTAGGTTTTTGTTTCTGTTTTATTTTCTAACTTTGTATTTGTTGATTTTAAGTTGTTTTTAAGGATCCCAGGAGTTATGTTAAGATGATTTAAGGTTGTATAATACTTTAGAGTATCATTTAGTGCAATCTAAACCCTTTTAGTCACTTGTTTCATTCTCTTTATTCATATATATTTAAGAATATGAGGTTTATTCTCTAATCTAATTTTTATTACTTATATATGATGTTTTAATTTGAATTTAAGCTAAAGGAAGGTTTTTAAATGGATTGATTGAGTTCTAAAAATATGATTAGATGATAATCTTTGATTATTTGAGTTCTTAAAGCGTTTCTTGAATTGACCACTTAAGATAAGACTAAAGATAATTAAGGATTCGAGAAATCTAGTTTAATTATTGGAAAAATCAGTAAACAACATTACTTAAATCAATAAATGACCAAACTTTAGTTAATCATAAGGGTACTAGTCTTGGAATATGGATTTTAGGACTAGAACTTCTTAAACTTTAAGCCTAATGCCTAACATTGATGAATGACCAAACTTCAATTTAGGATAATTAGAGATAAGCATTGTCTTAACCATAGTATTGTCTTAATTAGTAAAGACCCTATATTAGACATTCCAATCCTTTCCATAACTCAATTAAATCATTTAAACCCTAATCCTTATCTAATTAATCAATTTGGCAATCTGTAAGACAACTTGGAATTCCTTTGCACTATTGGAAGTTTTAGATTAATTTAGTTACTATAGCTTCAATTAATTTAGCAATCTTGAACTTCTCTAGATAATTGTGATTCGAGTAACCTCGTAGTCATTAAATTGTTTATGTGGATTCAACATTTTTTAATCATAAAAATACTCCAATTTTTTACTTGTTTACTGGTATACTTGTCGTATTTGTTGGTTTTGAAATTGATTTAAGAAAGTGTGCTTTGATTGTTTAATTTGATAATTAATTTAAATAATTTAAACCAAACCAAATAATAACAATAATTATTTAGAAATAGTACCTTATTCAATCTACTGGCTCTTAGTACGATGTTGACACTGAATATAATGATAATGATTCTCTCATAAGCTGCCTAACTAAAATGTAAGGTATAGCCAAGAGTTGAAGGATCATCTCAATGGTAGGGCCACTCAAGTAGTGTTGGTATTAAAACCAGGATCTAATATAATTATATCACACTAAGAGTTTCACACTATTTCATATATACTGTTTCATCATTTGGTAGCCTAAGTGATTGTAATGGGCATACCTTTTACAAAGGACTTAATCTCTATATTTTCCTCCTTCATATATATATATTTTAATGTTAGCATATAAATCACAAACCAAGTTAGGTTAGTAAAGACCATTCAAATCAAACACAAGCTTCCACCCTACTATACAGATTGCTATAGAGATGTCAAACTTTATAGCAATTGCATGTGTCAATATGCTCTTTACCATAATCCAATTACCATTATAGGCCTCATATCATGAAGAATTATCACTAGAAATGAAATGAGAGGCACAATACACTAGATGCTTCTTCGAATTGGATATTGAGATGATTCTTTATGCTACAGTTCTAAAATGATTGGGTGAAATGTGATCAATCGATCACCAAAATATTTTGTCATAGTCACCATAATATTCTCTTAGTCATCAGAATATTCCACCACTAATGAGGATAAAATGACTAGAAACATGCTAGAAGAGAGACTTAGGTGCAAGAAACCTAATGAACTAGAAATTTGTGCTAAAATCTGAAGGATAAGGAGTGAATTTGTGGAAGGAGGGTTGGAGTTGTGGTGAGGGAGAGATTGGTCATTGAGAATGGTAAGAAAAAAGGGAGAAAAAGATGGTGAGGAAAATAACACTCACAAATAGAAAAAAAAAGGTGATTTAATCACTCAAAGATAAGAATTATAGGAGAAAGTAAGGAAGGGATGTTGGAAATTGAAGAAGGAAGAGAGGGAGCAACCATGAGACAAGGAAAGAAGAAGAAGAAAAGGGTTTGTCCAAATAAAAATGAATTCATATAATGAAACATAACATAATGTTATTTGCAATTCAACTATGGTATAATACAAATACAATGGTATTGCTGTAAAACGTTATTGTTCTTCTAGAAATTATTTAACTATAAAGCCAAAACAACAATCCATGAGACTTATATCAATGCCATTTTCCTGTCACTATTTATCCTCTATATGTTCTTCTGTTACAAGACTATAACGATTGTTAGATGGATGAACAACGATGTCATTTAGTTTTTTTCATCCTTCAAAACTACCTAATAACATCAAAATGAGGATCACCTAAAATAAAACAATTGTATACTTAAACATGATCAAATATGTAAAACTAAAAAAAAATAAATGAAGTAACAGAATAAAAAGATTAAATAAAAAATAAATCTAAATTAAAAATTGGGTTACCTTTTAAACAATTCTTTTTTAATATCTTTAATTAGATGACCCTATTAAGACTCCATGGTAGCTATAATCTAGTAGCTCTTGAAGTCGTCACTTTGTTCAGGCAAGTTAAATAGCCATGCTTATCCTTTTAAACAGGGAACTTCATATACATCCACCACTTCTTAAATTGAAAATCTTCAGAGTGTATTTTTGCTACACTTAAATAAGGAACATCAAATAGCTTATTTTCAATCTCAATAGCATTGATTCTAATTAAATTAAAATAGTTAACAAGAATAGAAGATTTTGCTGTGTCAAAAATATTAAAAACTACTTCTTTGTTTTGAGGTTTCAAGATGAATCTTTCTTTGCACACATCCATAATAAGTCTTATAGTAGTTATCAACAATCTTCCCAATGTGATGGGAACATCACAATCTTCCTCCATATTTAAAATTAGGAAATTTACTAGAAAAATAAACTTGTCAAACTTTGTAAGTACATATTGAATAATTCCTTATAGTTATGTGATGAAGTGCTCTATAAGATGGAACGAGATTGTGGCTAACTTGGGCTCTTCTAATCTTGGCTTTCTAAAAATAGACAAGTGTTAAGAAATTGGGAGGCGACCAAATCGCGCTGCGGAAAGAAAAACAACATAAATTTATTTTTGTTCATTCGATTTCCTGAAAATCCAATATCACTTTAAACTATAACAAGATTAAATCATGAATATATTAAAGCACAAATCTAAATTGGTACCTTGTTTTGAAGCTTGATCTATGTATTCATCTTCTCGTATCCTACTAGAAGGATCACTTGAATTGCACACGTGTCTGACCTCTAACGATATCCACGAGCCAACTTTTAGAGAATTCAATAATTAAGGGGAGAAAAAAATGAGAAGTGCTAGTCTTTCTTATATTTCTTCTCTTTATATAGAAAAACATAAGATTTCTTAATATTAAAATTAAATATAATTACAATTAAAGTCTCGCTTTAATTATAATTAATATTTAATCTTAATAAAACCAAATATCATATATTTGATCATGAAATTTCTAAAACTTCATAATTAAGTCCAACTTAATTAATTTTTCCCTCCTCAGTTGATCTATATGTGTCACTCGTTAGGTTCTTAATGTGTTAGCAATGATTATAAATTCTAATTCTAATTCATAATTCTAATTCTAATTCTAATTCATAGATATATTAAAACACCTTTTAATTTATCTTTAATTATCTAATTAAAAAATTTATAATCATATATTAAGATTGTCATCTAACAATACATCATGACTACCCAAATATTAAGAATATCAAACTGGTTTTGACTTAACCTATCCATGTATGGTTTTTCTATATAATTCAATTCTTTCGTCACACAATTTTCTGATTAAACATAGAGTATGAAGTTAGTGTCTTCTTTATTTGAATCTAATCATATCAGTTCTCCACCATTATAATTAACTTTATTAATGACATTTGAAAACTATTTTCAAAGTTTCATTCCACCTTGGTCAAGGATTTCATAAATCAATACTAATTGAAAATAGTAAAATATTATCCCTAATTACTTTAGGGTGATGAATCTTATATTGATTACTCAACTACCTCTATATAGTTTATACTACATCCAATGACTTCCGAATGAATTATTCATGGTTAGAATAGATTGTAAGTAGTATAAAAACATAACAATCCCTATACAAGATAACTTTGGTAATCTCAAGTCTAATGATCACTTATACAATCACCATAATGAGTATTTCTTTAGACACACAAATAATGTTCCATATGGACTTCTCATATGAGGTCAGTTTATTGAATTTGTTCTCTAACAAACACCCACACATTTGTTCAAGTATCTTTATACTTTAGTCTATGGGATCAACTACTTCCTTCATAAGGAAAAACATAACGTGTGCTAGTCTTTTACCTCTATTAATGTCCAATTTTAATAAAGCAATAATTAGGAACAATTTAGAGATAATACTTTATGAATCTCACAATTATAATCTCCATCATAATTTCATTTGTAAAATATATTTATCTCATGAATTTTATCTTATACATTAGTCAATTAAAAAAATATGCATAAGATAAATAATTCCTTTATAAAATTATGTCATAAATTTACAACCAACTGAATGGATGTAAGGCATAAATCGATAATCTCCTATTGCACTAATCTAATCGCTTAAGTATCTCATACCATATCATCATATAATAATCATGATACTGCTAAAATAGCGACTTAATGAGAGAATTCTACTAAATTCTCTTTAGTGAGACTTGCTTAAACCTTACAACTTTTGTCTCAATCATCCCTGTAATTAAGAGGAATTACCGAATATGTCCTTAAATCATTGATAAGACCTTAATTCCTTTTACATGCCTAATGGTTCTTATGTTTTTTAATATATTACGATTCAAACAATGCAAAGAACTATACCTAGTCCATTAAAGAACTTCATGATTCAAACAATCATTTCTACTAAATGAAAAATGTATTAAGGCATGATTAACAACCATTGTTACATTGGAAATTTTCCAATTCAACTAATATTATTCCAAATCACTACACCTTAATGAAGATTATTTATGTTCTTATCAAACTATAACTAAATTCCTATAATCTTGAACTTAAATATCAACTCATACACAAAATAATGGACATCATTTATACTTTATAAGTATTAGACATCTTAAATACTAAACACCTTTAGCGCATTATCTATGTACTTAGATAAGAATAGGTAAGCAACTTGTGTATCTATCTTTATAGATCTTAATTCTTGAAATTTAAGTTAACAACTTTTCATATACAACTAAGAGTTGTTCTTAAACTACCACACCTTCAACAATTGAAAATATGAATTATTTTTCTTAGTAAGTCATGTCTCATTACATGCTCCCACTAAAACTTACAACTATATTCCCACTAACCTTCTTATAGACATGATAAATCCATAACTATAAAAAAAACTATTTGAATTCTTCATGAAAGTTAATTGATTAAACACCTATCCACATTTCAAGTATACATCATACGTATGAAACAAAGGTGCTAGTTCCATTTGGATGCATTATTATGAGATTTGAACTATTTCAAACTTCATCTTACTCCTATAACCTTTCTTGAGAACTATTCTCCTTATAAGTACTCATTGAATCAAATATTTTTCTTCAATGGTTCTATAAGATTATATCCAACATTTGGATATCTCATAACTTCCTATTATCTAATTTAGTTCCAAACTTATCAAATAATATATGCTTTGACTAAACATCACATCCCAAAATTATTAACATTGGCTCTTTTAAAGTCATACCATTCTATATTTCATATGAAATTATGTTAATAAATT
>JAOXYD010141966.1:0-10711 GCA_028565735.1 Pinacopodium congolense
TATCATTTGCTTTGGTGGAGTCTACAATCTTATAAGGTGTATTCAATGTGGAACCCCTTCCATTGTTGACTGAATCAAAACTCTTGGTCAAGGTGGTTCCAGAAGTAACATTTTCTGAATCGATGGATTTCCGAACTTGATTTGAAGATGATCTAAGAGGAGTTATGAAAGTTTTTGAGATGTATTTGTTCTTCAAAGCTACTGGATGAGTAAAGCAGTGAAAATACCCTTTTCTTTGTTTGATAATGCATCAATAGACCCACTTCCATTTGAAACTGAAAGGGCTGGACTAAAAATATCACCCTGATTAAAGAAATTCTCTATGTCTGGATCCCCAAGAAGACTTCTTGCACGTCCTAAAGCATCACTCGAGACAGACAAAGATCTTCCTCCTACAATATGGAACTTAAAAGGCGTTCTTGGACCAGGGCTACACATCTCCGACTGGAACATTTTTGGATTGATCTCCACTATTGATTTGTTTCCAAAAACACCATCATTACCCAGCCTCGGAACAAATGGAGCATGAGAATCAGTCCTATTATGTTTGCTAACCTCTTTCATATTGGAACCAGATACTTTCTGCCACTCACTTAGTTCATTGCCAGCAGATAGTTTCACTGGTTGCTGGAAGCCTTGAAATTTTGACTCAGTGCTATCCTTTTCCAAGCCTAACAACTTCTTGGCTCTAACTAGACCAGCAGAAGCGTACATTAACCGATTTCCCGGACGTAGTATGGAAAAGTGAATTAGATGAACTCCGCGTACCATGCGTTTCACCAAAGGAACAAACTCTCTAAAATAATCACCTTATATGCGTCAAAATCAAAATATCCCAAAAACTAATAAGCTAAATCAAGTGCAATAAGGAACTCAAATTCGAATATATGCATACCCAACTGGATGATTCCATCATCATCACGCAGAACGGATAGACCTTTCGCAATCGAAAACTCTTTCAAAACCACCGATTTGCCTGACCCTGTGCGGAACATCGGGACATCGCCACCGCCTCGATTTTCATCTCCGTTCTCTAGAATATTCAAGCAACCTTTTGCACACCATAGATGCTTAATCATAAAAACGAGGCATAGAGCGAGAGCTGAGACGAATGAGAGTAAATACCTTGAAGTAGAAGATCGGCCATTGAAGGCAAGTGGTGATTAGAGATTGAAGGCAAGCGGTGATTAGACTTTGGTGAGTGTATCGGTTGTGCATCGCTAGGCCCTTCTGCAGGGAGGATTCTGCCGGAAATCTCCCACCGGAACTCATTTCCGGCGTTGGCAAATATCTGCCACGTCGACATTTCGCGATGAGTCGCTCAGTGAAGTTTGAGCTGCATCGTACTTTTGGACTGATGATGATGCTCTCCTTAAGAACCTTAACCATCTTTTGCGGTCACAGGTGTTTGCATCCTCAATAACCCTGACTATATCAATTTCAGTAGCTACTTTCCTCATTGACGATCAATTTTGGTAGGAACAAATATATGGATTGATTCCTGTTTTTGTAAATTTACGTTATTAACCTTATTTAATTAACTTACCCTTATTTCAACTTGGGCCCACTTTTTTATTGTTTTTTATTCACTGGTCATGGAAGGGCAATTACCGAAGGCCGGCTAGTTAAATCCTTTTGAAAAATAAGGGTGAAGAGCACCAAAGTTGCTTCTTATGTAGAATATAAAAGTGGCATCTATTTACTCCCATGTCTTCTGAAAGTTGCAAATTCAAATTTTCAATCCCTAATATTGATTTCCAGGCCTAATGATAAACTTGTGATTAAGGGCCTATAAATAGATTTGGGTAATTAAAAAAATTAATCCTTTTCCCTAAAATTTTGCAATTTGTTCAGTGCCCTCCAATTTAGAACTTGTCTTTGCATAGAATTGCCAATTTCAAGCCATTTGAAGTTGGAATCAGCCATCAAATGAAATCCATTCCCATAGGAAATAGAATGGATAAACATTAGAAAACCTTTCGTACAATAACTCTTTTTTTTTTTGCCACTTGAAATTTGAGGCCGGGCTAAGTCATTTATTCCAGAAAAACGAAAGATCATTTCCAATTTCATATCTACTCCAAGACCATTTGACGATCTTGAAAATGACACTCATATTCTTAGGGATGTTAAAAAACCTTGGACTAAAATTCATCAACTTTCTCATCACCTACTATATTACAATGTTATTTATAATTCACCAAAGGTACAATCCTAAACGATTACTTAATAATTCAACAAAACTAACTACAGTTACACCATAAATTATAATCCTAAAAATGATGCTATGATAGAAATCTCCATTGAAGATCAACTTAAGAGGTTGATATTGCATCCCACCGCCATATTGTGCCATCTTCACAGCAGCTAAGTATGGTACTAGAGAGAACATAACAAGAAAATTGAAACAAAGGGAAAGAAATACATATATAACCACAAATGTGACAGAAATATTTCACAAACCACTCAAATGGAATAATGTTTAGGAGGTACCTCCCATCAAATGACATTGCAGTTTGTCTAATTGGAGATTTGGATTGAGCATGAGATAACCTGAAATAAGAAAATTCCAATTTAGTGAACTAAAGTAGATGAAAACTTCTGAGGGGCCTATATTATTTTGGACAGAAAACAAAAGAAAACTTGTAAAAACCACAAACCGTGCGATAAGAACAGGGGGACTACTTTGCAATTCCCAAACATAGATCTTCCCCTCTCGATTTCCTATTGGTCAATTTTGGAAAGGGTAAAGCATTTGTCAAGTTGGTATTGTATTCAAGCCTGCACCTTATTCAGTGGCAATAGGATATAGTAAACATATTTTCAGTAAAAGCAGAATAAAAGCCACTTTGTACTTGTCCATATTACCTATAGCAGCTGCATTGTAATGGAAATCATAAGAGAACTTGATGAACCAAATATCACATTCTGGGACAGGATATTTCTGCAGTATGTCAACAGTACCCTACATTTTTTAAAGAAAAAAGTAGCAAAAGGATGGGATTCATGGAGATAATTAAATTGGTAATAAGAAATTTAATTAATCAATCAACTCCAACAAAGATAAAATTTGGGGATCTACCTCCCCAGGGGACTGCTCTTTCATTTTTGGCTCCCATAGCACAATCTCATTGTCAACACTCTGCAATTAATATGACACAAGCACAAGCATAAAAATTATTTCAAATTCCAATGCAAGATGAAAAGAAAGAAGGGTGCACAAGCAAGTCTCACAGAAGAAGTAAAGTTTATGCCACGCAAAACTGATAGAAGTATCTAGGGTTCATAAACTGTAACTCAAGTCAAGTCTATTAAGAGGTCATTATGTAACTATACAAAGTGTTTTAACTCCTAACTACAAAACGTGTTTTGAATCCTAGTTAAGAATCTTATCACACATTTAGTAGTAATTCACCTTTGATAGAATAAAATCGCCAAGCCATCTGTTGCAGTCAACATAGTTAGAATGAACTGAAGCAATGAACACCTGAAAAAAAAAAGTGGCTCAATAAATTATAGCACATGTATGGTCCATTTTAAATAAGGACAAGAAAATGCTACTCACTGGAAACTGTACATATTTAGTGGGGAACTTTGAAGGAAGATCTGTCCATGTAAATGATTTCTCTACATATGTCCAAAACTCTGCAAAAGAGTTGATACAACTTTTACACAAGCTTGACATCCAAACGTTATACTTGTACATGTATTACAATTTTAATGTCATCATTTGTGGTTGCTCAAACTGGAGTTAATGCAATTATTGAGCAGAACAAGATTACTTGAATCTTGAAATACTTGTTTATCAACAAAAAGATAAAAAACACATTGAATGAAAACCAGTACCTTTCATTGACCAAATTTTAACAGTGTTGTCCATGCCACAACTTGCAATGCGATATATGTCTGACGGATGAAAGTCCTAATATAAAGCTTAAAACTTCAGTGCTTTCCAAATTATTTGAGACAAAAACTGGAAAGAACAATGAGCACATATTCTCCTATTATAGGAAGGCTCAATTCCATGCATTGGAACTTACTACACTCAGAACTTCATTGCGGTGACCCCCAGCTCCAGAAAATATCAATATGCAAATTCCAGTTTGAACATTCCACAGCCGAACTGATTCGTCCTGATTCATGTTTAAATATTTTGAGATATACAACAAAAGAAAAAGGAGAAACATAACTTGGGAAACAACAAATCACTCACTTTGCTTGCAGACACCACAAGCGAAGGTTTCAGTGGCTGCGTTCTGATTTCGTTTATTGAATCCCCATGACCAACAAAACTCTGCAAACATGCAAGAATAGCATGGAGCAAGAAAGGACAAAAATTAACCAGCTCCTGCAGGTCACACGTCTTCCAACTAAACTTGGGAATGGGTTTATCATGCAATACAAGGTAGCAAGTACCCAAATTAAACTACAGACATTACACCAAGGAAAATAAGAAATATGCTGGATTAAGAAACAGGTCTCGTTATTAAAAGACTGGTACAGGATTTCTTTTCACCAACTACTTATGTTTAAGACTGTATTAGGCCTATCTATTTAAGTTACATCTCCTTAGTTTTATTTGCTGATAAATATGACCAAATACCTTGTATATCTTCTCATTGCTGGCATCTATGATTCGGATAATACCATTGATCCCTCCAGCAACTACAAATGGGGCTCCATCAATGTTACATGCCCAGCTCACAGTGTAGAAAGACTCATCCTTCTGATCTACGAAACAGATGGAAATTACAATCACTTCTTAACCACGCTGCAAAGAGTTGAGTAAGAACACTATTTATAAGCAGAAATGAGACACAATAATACAATTGATAGCACTGTTCGTTACATCTTCATCAACATAAGATTGCAAGACAGCCACTACACCTCCTTCAAGACATTGATAAACGGTAACCTGGAGGAATTAGTAACTCATGTTAAGAAAAAGGCTCAGATGAGAAAGAAAAAAAGAAGGCAAGAAAGCATGGCCACTCTCACGAAACAATTGATCAAATATTGAAAGATATATCAACCAACATCCAAATCCTAAGACAAGGATATTAAAGAGCAATGCACCATCATCTGTGAACTTAAGCTGCAAAATCATCTCAGAAAGGAAAAAAAATGCATTTTTCGTTAAATAAAAAAAATCGAGCACAATCTGTTTATCAACTTTGCTAAAGCTGCAACCTAAGCCCGTGTTCATCACAAGAACCAAATTTCAAAACATGATACTTAAGTAAATATGAAAATGCAAAGCATACCCATTGTTCTAGTAACCGTATCCTAAAAGGTCAAAACTTTTGGCACCAATCTGAACTTGTAAAGAAGCCAATATTCTTCAGGCAGGTTCGTTTGGCCTCATGTTCATAAAAATTACAAATTTAATGCACCCATCATCCCTCACAACCACAAATACACACGTAATATCGCTAAAACCAAGACTGAGAAACCCGTTGAATGCTATAGATTAGAATATGGTGAACGGACCCGGTTGCCACCGACTGTGGCGAAGACATTGAAGTAACGAGAATCGATGAAGTTGAAAACGACTGCATATAAGGGGCGTTTGCCCTCTTGAAGCCTGTTGGTGACTCTGTACTCTCTCTTCTTTGATGGAGTCAGTGAACCCACTACAGGCTCGCATCCTAATGGTATCTTCGCCATTTATTACACCAAAGTAGCAAAGCCAAAAACCAAAATATGTTCTTTGATCAATCTAGGATACGAATTTTCAGTCCTCGACAGTGGTAGACACCAAGGTAGTCCAAACGCTGATCTGTTTTTCTACGGATATTAAACCCTAAGGCTGTTTACTTTGCTTTTATTTTTTTATTTAATTATTTATTTTTAAAACATATAAAAAAATATGTTAATATAACATAAAAATTAATAAAAAACACAATTATTAATATATTATTTTATATTATTTTTATTATATTAATATATTATTTTTTATTATAATTTTTAATTTTTTAAAATAAATAACAAACTAAAACTAAAAAACATGATAATACCAAACATTGTTTGCTCCTGTGTACTTTGAATGAAAAGAAGTGCAATGGAAAGTAAATATTGTAAGTTCAAGGGTGCAATTTACAGTTCAGTCTTCACAAATTGAAGTAAGTCCATACTATTATATTTTAACGCTACTTTCAGCTTTACGTTATTAAAATGACAGTCTTACGTCATAAATAGGATTAAAAAATAATAGAGATAATAATAATAATGTATTAAAATCTTTTATAAACATCAAGATTCAAATTGTATATTTAATTAATGTTTGAAATATGTCAACATCTGGCCTGTTTAAATTGTCTATCTATAATGATGTACAAGTTTATGTTTTGTTTATTGATTTTGATTTTTGGTTTTAATTTCTTTTTTTAATACAAAAATTGAAAAAAAATCACTAATACAGCGTAAAAATAAAAAAATATAAAAATTAATATAAAAACAAAAAAATCACAATAAAAAATAACAACTTATAACTCAACTAAATATTTCCTTAATAGATAGTTCAATTATTATGAACTGACAAAAATTTTTGTTTTATTAAAATTTAAGATACTATTAGAATTATTTTAAAAACTTTAAGATACAATTTAATTTATAAATAATAAATATTTATTTACATAAAAAAATAATAGAGTGCAATTAAAACTTTTTATTTATCTCTTTTTAAGCTACTTAAACTTAATTTTTAAGTAATAAAAAATAAAATTATATTTAACACATGTAATATATTAAAACAAATAAATTTTATGATGTTTAATTATTTTTAGAATTATGTATAAAGAAAATTTTTAAATTAAGATTAATCACACTAAGTATTTTATTTTTTTATGATTTCAATAATTATTAAATACCTTGTATACTTTAAGGTAAAAAGAATCGTACTAACCCTATAGTTTTTGTTTGTAATTAGGTTAGATCCTATCATTTCAAAGTATGTAAAAATAACTCTAATATTTTATAAATATTCAAAAAGAACTCTAACATCTTAGAAACGTTAAAAAAGAATTCAAGATCAATTTCTGTTACCTGCCGTTATTATGTGTCATGCAACACGCATTTATTAGTCCACGTGATATTTGAGTCCAACAAATAATATTATAATATGTGGCTTTCAAAAATATTACTTTAATATTTGTCGTGTTATAACATTCAGCACAGTATATACACAGGACAATATGTAACTAATAGTGGACTTAGTGGTGACGCAACTAATAATGGTAAAGTTAGTGCTTCTACATAGTAAGAAAGAAATAATTCAGGTAGTAGTGATATGAGGAAAAGAAGAGGTTCATTTTTTAGTTTTTTTTTTCACTCCAAGAATAACTCTTGAAGTTCAACCTTTAATTCATAATAGATTACAAACAAAGGAAGCATCTTATAATGTATATATGACAATAACTAAATAATATTATGATACAAGTATATCATTCAATGCTTCTCAACCTTATTATTACTAGCTTATAGTGAATGCTATTTCCTCTTATGCTTCGAGATATAAAAATCCTTTAAGTGATAACTATAGAGATAAATTTCTGAGCAATTATATTACAGAGACAAAAAATTATTTACAAGAAAAAAATGGGCTACTTCAATCATATATGATTGTTAAATTAAAGGAGATTTCATTTTATTTTGATGATGACAAAATACTTTTATTACTAATATTTTGTTTTAGTGTGTTGTAAAGATGGGTACTTTGGAATGAAGTTGAAGTGCAATTTGATAAAAGAGCTTGGAGTTTAACAAGTGATAAAGAAGGACATATGAAATTGATTCGAGTTTTTAGCTGCAATCGTTTACTAAAAATCGGTCGACAGAATGGAGAAATAATGGATATCGATCGACTGCATCTATGTACTGGTTAATAAAATGAGTAAAAACTGAAGTTCGGTCGACCAAATGATAACTATTGGTTGACTGAATGAAAAGATTACACAATGAAAGATCAGGAACGGTCATATTTTATAATTAATAAACCTTAATGAAGAAGATAAACATTAGAGATATAGTGCAATGATTAATTGATCCTAGTTAGCACTATAAATTGGTGGATTAGCAGGAGATAAAATCAACAAATTATACTGAGAAAGTCTAAGTCAATTTCTGTGTATTGAGAAGTGTTTTGAGCCTCCTATTGTGTGAAGTAAAGCCTTACGAGGCTTGTTATTGCACTGCTGTCGAGCATTGAGTCCTTTTTACTCACTAAGGTCTTGTACTCTTAAGGTTATTCTTGAACCTTCAAAAATAATGTGATAAGGTTATTATCGAGCCTTAAAAAAAGAACAAGAGAGGGTTATTCTTGAGCCGCAAAAGGAGTTTCTAAGTTGTGACGTTGTAATTTGTATCTCATTCTTATTCTTATTCAATATTACAAACTTATTTCATCTTACTTATGTATTTCGATATTTTTTTTCTAGCTTTTGTAATTCAGTTAAAGTGTTTTTGTGATTTGTATAAAATTTTTCTTACCTAATTCACCTTTTTAGGTGCCATATAGGATCAACAAGGGGTATCAAAAAATAGATCTCACATAAAGTCTTAATTCTAACGAATTAGTGAGCAAAGATCTTATAGCATATTTTATGAATTCCGTAGCTCCCTCATCTAGCCTAGAAGGCCATAATCCTCACAGAAATCCTTTCTTTAATATAAGAAATTATTTGTATTGGAAGAATAGGATGAGACGCTATTTAATGGGTGAAAATGCTGATTTATGGATGATGGTCTCTTAAAATTTTTTTATGCCTACTAAACTTATAAGTAATGAACTAGTGTTAAAGAAAGAAAATGAATGGAATGTTAACGAAAAGAAATCGGTATCCTTAAATTTTAAGGCCGCATATATTTTATACTGTGTTTTGAGTATGAAAGAGTACAATTGGATCTCTATATGTGAAACTGCATATGATATTTGGCATGCTTTGGAAATCACTCATAAAGGCATAAACTAAGTGGAAGAAACTAAAATAGGCATGCTCACTTATGATTACAAATTTTTTTGAATGTTGCATGATGAGAACATTTCTACTATATATGCATGGTTCAATAATATCATAAGTGCTATAAAAGGCCTAGGTAAGACCTATTCTAGTGTTAGACTTGATAGAAAATTCTTATATCTCTACTAAAGTCATGGGAAACAAAGGTGACATCAATTCAAGAGATTAAAAATCTCAATGCACTTCCTTTCGATGAGCTTATTGATTCATTGTTGATATATGAGATGAGGATGAAGAATATTTAAGAAGAATAAGACATGCCAAAAAAGAAAAATGTAGCATTTAAAACATCTAAAAAGGAGGAAAGCAAAAATAAAGGATCATTATTTAGAAGCGAGAATGAGGAACTCTTATCATAAGAAGATTGAAGAAATTTATGAGAAATGCATCAATGTGTCGAAAAAGTACATATTCCTCTAAAAATAATGATATAATATAACATGCTTTGAATGTGGTGAAAAAGGCCACTTAAAACCATAATGCCCACACTTACAAGAAGAAAAAGAAAGAAAAGAAGGCATGGAAGAAGGAAAATAGGGACTTCAAGAAAAAGAAAGCACTAAAAGCTGCTTGGTTCAAGTCAAGTGATTTTGAAGGAGAGGAAGTAACCAACATGTGCTTCATGGCACACAACGAGGTACATCACTCTCTCAGTGAAAATGAATATGAAGGTGATTATTCTTGTGATGAAGTACTATAATATATAGCAGATTTAACAACAATAATAAAGAATTGCATGATAAACACAAGAAAACCTTAGAAAAGTTAGATGCATGCAAATTGTAAAATGAAAATCTTAGGAAAGAAATGATTTTAATTAATAGAGATAATGATGAATTAGTTAATGAAAATATGATTTTAAAGAAAGAAATTGAACCCTTTAAAGAATCACTTGAAAATTTTAACAAGGAAAAAGAAAAACCAGAAACATTGTTAAGTGTTTAAAAATTCAGAAATGATAAATATAGGTTAGAATATAACAATGAAACATCTATTAGCAAAACTATTTTTGTTAAAGGAAAGAACCTAAAAAATGAAAGCTAATAAAAAATGTTTAAATTTCACTTAGTAGACCTCAATCTAGACATCATGCATTCATGTATACTTCAAAACCTAAGAAATTTCTTCAAACACAAGTAAATGATAGAAAGTCTTTTATATAACCTAGATGGTATTTTCAAAGAGTTTATAATGATTTTAGAACAAGAAACACATATAGAACTTATACTCCTTTGTTTTGCTCTTATTGTAA
The DNA here is from genome assembly GCA_028565735.1 of Pinacopodium congolense. Classification (NCBI taxonomy): domain Eukaryota; kingdom Viridiplantae; phylum Streptophyta; class Magnoliopsida; order Malpighiales; family Erythroxylaceae; genus Pinacopodium; species Pinacopodium congolense. The sequence continues at coordinate 10,270 of JAOXYD010141966.1, forward strand.
GCATTATGGTTATGATTCACACTTTTCCTATGATCATTTGAATGTTCTATCTAATAAATACAAGAATTACAATACTTAAAGAACAAAAATAATTTGGATTCCAAAAGTTAGATAAATCTCTTTAAATGCACTCTAGTTTTATTGTGTGTTTACAAATGATTATTTCATGTCTGAATGTGAATATATTTGCTAGTGTGTGTTTATTCGATCGACCATGTGATATCGTTTGACCTAACTTATATCGATCGACCGATAGGACTAGTTCGATTGACCAATAGGATTTTAACTTATATTCCTTTTTTCGTAAACTGACTCAATCTTAACTTGTGTTGTTCTTACTAGAGCCTTTCAGAAATCTTTTAAAACCTATCCTTTAAATTTTATGTTTAGTCTTATTTTCTCTTAAAATTACGATAATTTAGAGGTTATTAATATTGAAAGG
>JAOXYD010141977.1:0-10711 GCA_028565735.1 Pinacopodium congolense
ATGTTTTCTTTTGGGTTATCATGTAAGTGAATATAAAAATATGTTTTTACTGCTATTAAAAGACAATGTAAGCATTGGAGAGTTTTGTAATGTAATTATGCTTTGGTTGACTTATGTGTGGATGGTTGTAGGTTCCATACAGGAGTATTACAATCTTATTACAATATGAACCAATAAATATGGACTATGGTTTCACAAATTAACCCAACATATTCAATGTCGGCTAGTTGGGCTTCTGAAGCCTTTAGTAACTTTTACAACATATAAAAGATTTAAAAGGGCTTAGACATGGCCCTTTTAGAAGTTGCAAACCACAACCAGTTCATATTTTCCTCCCAACAAGTTATTATCTTCTTCAGTTCCTCTACTACTCTCTATTTAACTATTTTTACTAGTTAGTTTCAAGATATCACCAACTATACCACATAACTTAAAATATGACAAATGGAGCTGTCATAGGCCTTTTACGTTTAAGGTTGAATTTGGACTTATCAGACGAACTAGTAATAGCAATAGTCAGGGCACAATTGTTGTCTTCCATGATCAACTTCTCCATGGCAATGGTTGCAACATCTATTAAGTATTAAAAACCTCTCAAAGACTGGGGCATTTCTTTGCCTCTCCTGTTTATGTCCTCCCTTATGCCCTTAAAATCTTCCATAGTTATCATCTTTCTTCTTATCTTCAAAGAAACCATCTTTTATCAATGAAAAAGAAGAAATAAGCAATTAACAATGTGCTATGGATGTTGAATAGATAGACACAAATAACTCAAACCAATAAGAATTTCCGAAGTGAAATGGAATTATAAATCCTTACATAACAAGGATCCTCTAAGGTATAAGGTAATGGAATCATAACACTGAAACAATTTAGGATAGCTTAAGATGGATGGAATTCTAAATCATAACATAGCACTGAATGAATAAGGATTTCTTTAAGATAAATAGAGTTATAAATTCTAACACTTAAGGTGAGTAGGGAATGATTGAACAAAAAATAAAAATTAGACCTCGGTTTTTTAAGACTCTACTAACACTAATTACTTTGTATATTCTTCTTTTTAATTTTGATAAGCAATCACATAAAATTTCAATTATATATATATTTAATTGTATTTTATATTACAATCTCATCATTGAATGAAAATCACATAAAATTTCAATTTTTTACATGTTAAATGTGAAAGAATATAAAATTTTTTAAAATAAATTTCCCTATTGATTTGAAATTATATGTCTTATTAATACAAAAACAGGAAAAAATTAAAACATATATGGATAATTTAACATTAAAAATACAAGTTGAAAAATTGTAACTTCATATTACTTAAGTGTTTATATATCTTTTAATATTAATTCATCAACTTATAAAATGAAATGAAATATAGTGTACACATAATAGTTTTATTTAAATTAATTGAAAAAAATAAAAAAAAAACTAGATATCAATATTGTAAAGAAATCGAGAAGTGTTAAACTAGTTAAATCATTACATTAAGAATAAAAGAAAAAAAAATCAAGTTTAAGGCATTAGGCCTCTAACCCCAGCCTTCTCCCATAATAATCCTTTTTTTAAAACCATATCACAGTTACTTTAACATAAGTAAATCCAAATGAAGCATAATTGACACATCTACAATCGTATGATTAGTAAGACTATCTACAAAGTATAAAAACCTTCACTTAACTTACCCATCTTTATAATATCCAATCGAATTCCGGTACAACTTTTAATCTTTCTTAACATTACGTTGAATACAATATTAAATGTTTGATGAGGGAGGACCTAGATTAACAAAAGACTAAATTAAATCAGTTAGACATTCCAACTTTAACAACTTGACAAGGATTATATGAATCAAGTAAATACAAATGCATTTTCTTAGTATATTCATAAATAAGAGCCACCTAAATTGTATTCTAGTAATACCATTACATGCTTTCTCTCTGACTTTCTTTCTGATATCACAACTACATATCTTCCACACATACCCTCTATATGAAATTTCCTTCTTCCTAAATTATAGTGTCACATAATTTGTTTTTGTTTTCACTTTTAATAAAATTTTAATTCAATTTAAGTCCATTGTAGAAGTATTTTTTATAAAAAATTGTTTCAAGTTTACCCAGTTGAACGAGCATAAAGCAAAACCTTAATGAGAAAATTGTAACCCTTTGATTCAAGAAGGAAAATTTTAATACATTTCAACTTACACTAAAAATTCAACTAATAAGATCACCTAACTCATAAAAGAATTGCAAAGGTGATGCTTGACAAAATATGGAGAAAACATGTTTTCTTTATAGGTGAAAATACAATGAAATCTAGAGAGAAACAAAAGGTTCATCTACGGTGTAACTTGGTGATCTTTGATTAGTAGACTTAAAACAACCAGCGCAAAATAAAGCTTCCCTTCTTGTTTGAAAGGCCAAAATTGAATGATATTTCTCAATTTCAACATAGAACTATTTCTCTCTACAAGTTTGTTCTAGTTTGTGATCAACACATATGATGTGCTACCTCTCCCATTTGATTTCTTCGTGTTCCACTTCTTAAAGATCGTTAGGTTTGTTATGACATTAAGAGGGAGGATGAATTAATAAGAAAAAATTCTTTCACAGAATAAATACAATAATATATATGCAAGCTTAAATCATTTGCATAAATTCACCCAATTAAGCAAATATCATAAGTGCGGAATAATAAATAGTAAGAGACAAGAGAAAGATACTAGATTAATTCTGGTTCTGAGCTATCCACTTGCTCCTAGTTCAGTCCACAACATCATTGTTGAGATTTGGTTCTTATTGTAACTTCAACAAGAAAATACCGTTCAATTACATTCATTTTTCACAAGATAAAAGGAGAACCTTTTCACTCACTTCTTTTGTTAGGTTCAAGAATAACCTCTAAAAAACTCACAAGAACAATAGAAAATTATTTTACTCAATTTTACTCAATGTAATCACAGAGAGGCTTGAGAATGAATGCACACCACGATGAATTGAAGCCTTATAAATAAACACTAATACTAAAACATGACTTGAAGAAAGAAGACTATTATATAGTGACAAATGACTTGTACACATAAAACATTCTCTTCTCTATATTTTATAAGAATTCTTATTTATACTACTCAACATATCCATTTTATAACGGTCTTAAGATTCATTGTCTAATAGGCATAAAACAAATAAATGTTTTGATTGTTGCGTAATTTGGTTAATTATGTCTTTATCCGTAATTTTAGCAATGATTGATATACCTAATTCGGTTAACCAATAGATCTTTTTCTTTAGTTTGGTTGACCTTCCTTCATTTGGTAGGCCGATAGTCCTTTATTTAGAGTTCGGTTGGCTAATTAAACTCATCTGGTCGACCTATATCAAAACTAACAGGCACGTTTTTTTTAATTAAAACTTAACTTCAAATATTTCTTTTAAAACCTTTATTATCTTAACTTCATACCATACTAACCAATTAAGATAATCATCAAAAGGGTAAGATTAAATCAACCATATAAACCTCTTGATTGTGCACCTATATGCATATTCTAAAATATATATGCATGAATGATGAATTATAAACCTCTCGAACACACCAAATAAAAAGACAAGCAAATTTTACCTTAATCAAAACATAAACTTATTCTAAAAACTATTTCTTTGAGCTTAAGTCTTCATGCGATTCTTTTATTTCTAATTTTGAGACCTTTCGAATGAACAAGCTTAAGCTTTTTCCATCCTATCTTTTAACATTTTAAAAACATAAGTATTAGTAATATAATTTGTTTTGTCATTACCAAAATAAGGTGGAACCGTCCTTAGTTCAAAAATCTCCTCCTTTTCAGTGATGACAAAACCAAATGATATTATGAATATAATAAACATTAAGTAAGACACAAACTCCCCCTAAACATGTCAAAATCAAGGGATAATCATAATCATATATCAAAACTCCCTCTTAACATATGCATTATATGATATCACAATCATCTCCCACTTTTTAGAATCACCAAAAGGGTAAACACACAAAGCATAAACAAAAGACATATCAAACAATAAGTAAGATGGCAAAATGAAAGAGAGTTATTTTAAATAAGAACATAACAAAAGTCTTCATAAAAAGGAGACAAAATCATAATTAAGCACAAAAGTGTCAAACATAAAAATGTGGAATCTGTACATCAATATAAAACAACAAAAATATCCTTAAGGATATGAAGGAGGTCGTGGAGGAAGCCGAGAGAGAATCTCACGTAACTAGGAATTCTGCTCACAAAGTAGAGTAAAATGCTAGTGAAGTTTGGTGGAATTCTCATCAAGGTGATGCCTCACATAAGTAAGCTCACGATGGATGAGAGTAATCTCGGTCTCTGAAGGAATGAGTAGTGTTACGGACAAGTACAGAGATATCCTCATCACTTGCTAAAGGAAGGGGTATAGCCTGACTCTAAGTAGGCTCAGTATCTCTACCATGAAATGCAGAATCACCATTATCAACTATAAGTATAGGAGTAGCAGGATCCTCATGCAATATGGGGCTGGCTGAGCATTATGGCTGAGCAACATCAGGAAGTATAGGTTTGACTAAAAGTTGCTCCCAATGACAAGGTTGAATAATCCAACCATCAAAAATTTGAAATCTTATATGCTTTAACAAATTTTGATTAAAAAAAAAGGAATACTACTCAAAGTCATCTTCCATAGATGAAATGGAAAAATACTGGAAGATGTGGCCAAGAATCAAAGGATAGGGAATATGTTAGCCCCTTTTCTTACTTTTGACAAAATAGATCGTGTTATGTAAGATGAAATCACCTAAGGGGATTCTCTCACCAAGAATTAGGGTAGATAAAAACCAAAGGTCATCGTATCCTAGGTCATTGCAATGACCAATAGCAAAGAGAAAGTTATATTTGATGAAAAGATGATGGAATTTTGGTCAGGTGCTCAGGTTTCTAACATCCTTAGGATTTTTAGTAATTCCTTCCTCACTCTCTAACTTAAAGATGGTCTTAACTCTTTTGGCTACAAAATGAGTGATATCAAAATTTGACATACATTCATAATGGGAGAAAATAGGAGGAACAGGAATACCAAGAATGTTGTTGATAATATCTTTAAATAGATGGATAGGTACATTTTATACTTTAGATAAAAGGATATACTCATTATTCTCCTTAACTTCTTTAAGGTTGCGGTAAAAGAGTTGGATAGCTGTAGGGCAAGTTTCAGCTGAAAGAGTGAGAAGAGGCTCCCACCCTTGATCAAGGAAAAGTTGAACAATGCCATTTTCTTTGAATAAATCTAGATAATCAGGAGCAATGACATGGTTCTAAGATATTTTCCTAGTAGGAATTGATCAGAATCTACATTTAGATAATCACTATCTCGACTAGATTGAGATTTCATACCTCTAGCAGTACTACCACCTCGAGTCCTAACTATGGTGAAAATTCTGAGTACAAGGACTTGAAATAAGGAGTAAGAATAGAATACCTAAGATAGCTCTAAGAGTGGATACAATGCATAAGAGATACCAAATGTTCGAGTCAACACTTCAACTTGTAGAGATGAGAGATAATGACGATTAAGGGCTTTGAAAGGAGTAAAGACTAAACACATTCCTATATGCATGCATGGCATATATAGGATAAAAACATATAACCACCTTAATTCACATTGTACAAGAACATTTTTCTACAAAAAGAAATTTCGTTTTAGAAAATTAAGATTTATCAAAATATATTTGAAAATACAATAATTTCAAAGATTTTGACTTTCTGAAATATATAAAATATAATTCCTAGTAATTGGGAAAAACAGTTAATATAGGTAATTTAATGAAATTTATTGAACAAAAATATTAAATAAATAATTTAAATGAATTTCAAATGCCTTAATTTTGTTTAAAACTCCATAATTTAACCACAAATTCAAATTAAGCCTAAATTGTAAATATGAAAGAAGGAAAAATATGATTAAATTTAAAACCTATGAAATTGACTGCACACAATCCTTAGATGAAAATCTAATTAAGGTATAACATGATAAATTTTAAGGAAATCACAAAAATTAAGCAGAAATTTGTATAAACCCTAAGCAAAAAATCTGGAAAATTAGGGAAAATCAAAATTAGGCATGCATATATGCAATTGGATGTTCTACAATCTAATTACAAAAGAAAAACTATTACTTCAAGCTAATTTCTCAATTCAAGCCAAAAATTCCAATTCAAAAACCTTAAGGTTCTAAGAGTCTGAAATTGATGCAAGCCAACTAAGTTGAAATGGTGTTTTGAAGGCTGAAAGACATGAAGAGAAGTAGTAGAGTAGCTCAAGCAGACTGTCTATGGAGGTTGAAAAGAGAGGAAGGATAGAAGGAGAAAAGGGGAGAAGGGAAAAAGAAGAAGAAGGTGGTATGATATATAATGCCATTTTTGGATCGGTTGATTGAATCAATTATATTGGTCAACCCATAGGCAGTTGACGGCATTCGGTCGACCGATTGATAGTCAATCTTGACCAAATAACGTATTCGATTGACTGAAAGGTTGAGGCTCACATAAACAATCATCTTTCATCCGAAAAATAAATAAAGATTCCAAACAATTCTTTTTAACATCTCACTATAATTAGGTACCTTTAACATATATTTTTTTTTTCATATGTCTTCACTTGGTTCAAAAATGACGATCTCTTTTATTTTCGAAGTTAACTACAAAATAGAAATTCAACAAACTTTTCGTACCCATATCAACTTAGGTCCATGAGTGTTAGTTTTCTACGTTTCACGATCGAATCAAATTGCATTCACATTTCTTAAATGATCATAGAAAAAATAACGTATGTGTCCATTTCTTTCACAATAAGTGCAAAATAAAGGAGTGAAGGATCTATATGTAATCCTTGATTTAAAGTAGAACCTTTGGTGAGGTTTTTGCCTAGGTTGAGTGAAAGTTCTAATATCCTTAAATTGACGTTGAAAATTTTTTTTAAGTCTTGATGATATATCTAAATTCTTGATGCCTAATGATGCATTTTGAATAACCCCAAGGCATTCATCTTCTAAATTCTTTCCCTTTACAAGATTGTTTTTACTAGTTGAAGCTCCACTACCATAGTCCAAGCCATGTTTATCATTTCCCATTTTCTGAATATTTAACATGTTTTCTACTTTTTCTTTACCTTTTGTAAACTTTAATAGTGATTCTTTATTTTTATTTTTTTTTTGTACTTCTTTCTTTAGGTCTATATTTTTCATTCAGTAATTCATCATTATCTTTAGTCATCACATCTAAGTCCTTTTTAAGATTATTATTTTCTAATTTATACCCATCTATTACTTCTATGGATTTTAAGTTTTTATCATGCAAGGCCTTCTTTTACTTAGCCAAGTCTCCTACAAAGTCTAATAATTCTTCATATGTGTATTCAATTTCAACTTCGTCATTTGGGTTAGGGATACTTACCTCATTGTGAGCTACGAAACATATGTTTGCTATTTCTTCTTTTTTAGATTTGCTTAACGAACTTTTTGCTGCTTTTAATGCTTTCTTCTTTTGATTTTTGTTTTCCTTCCTTTCTTTCTTTTCTTCATTTTCATATTTTTGAAGATGTGGGCAATGCAATCTCAAATTTCCTTTTTCACCACACTCAAAAAATGTTATATTTGATATTTTTTTAAAGTACTTACCTTCCTTCCTATATATTTTGAGTTTTTCCTCGCATAAGCTTCCTTAAGCCTCTTGTAATCAGTGTGACAGATTTTTCTTCACCACTTCCATAAGATAATTCTTCGTTCTCGCTTTCATCCTTCTTTGTTGTTTTAAAAGTGAAGTTATTCTTTTTTGGTGCATTTTCTTCTCGTGTGTCCTTTAGCACCATTTCATATGTAAGTAGTGAACTAGCCAACTCTTCAAGTAATAGAATGTTGAGATCCTTCGCTTCTTATATTGCTGTCACTTTAGGTCCTTAGGACTTTGGTAGATTCCTTTAGATTATCCTGGAAAGCTCAAAATTGGACTAGGTCTTACCTAGACCCTTTAATTCAAATTGGAGTAGGTCTTACTTAAACCCTTTAATTCGAAGAAATATTTTCATCTTGTGTCATTTTAAACAATTCAAATTGATGAGTAAGCATGATAATTTTTATTTCTTTTACTTGATTTGGGCCTTCACATGTAATTTCTAATGTATGCCATATGTCATATGTAGTGTCTTATATTGAAATTTTATTAAACTCTTTAATTCTAGGGGTATAAAATAAAATATGCATGGTTCTACTATTCAACAAAGGTAGGGTGGTCTTTTCACAAGCTTATTTCCTACTAGTTTGAAGGCAAGGTGGTCTTTTCAGAAACAACAAGCTACAAATCAATACTATCACTTCTTAAATAGTGTCTCATCCTAGTTTTCCAATACAAGTAATAGTTCCCATAAAAGTAAGATGCTCTATATGTATTTTGACCTTTTAGAGGAAAAAATACATCATGTGTGCCATATGATCTTGACTCATTAATTCATTGGAATGAATATACTGTGAGACCTACACTTTGATACTAATTGTTAGGTTTGTTATGGCATTAAGAGGGGGTGAATTAGTAAACAAAAAATCTTTCACATACAAAATATAATAATATGTGTGAAAGCTTAAACAATTTACGCAAATTAATCCAATGAAGAAAATATCATAAGTTTGGAATAATAAATAGTAAGAGACGAGAGAAAAGGTTTATTCTAGTTCAGAGTTATGCACTTGCTTCTAGTCCATTCCCCAATACCACTATTGAGATTTGGTTCTTATTGTAACTTCAATGGGAGAATATTGTTCAATTACAATCCTTTTTCACAAGCTAAAGGAGAACCTTTTCACTCATTTCTTTCCTTAGGGTCAAGAATAAGTTCTTAAAAACTCAAAAGAATAATAGAAAATTAGCTTGCTCAAATTTACTCAATGTAATGAAGAGACTTGAAGAATAAATGCACACCACAATGAATAGCAATCTCACAGATAAACACTAATACCAAAACATGACTTAAAGAAGACTCGTATATAGTGATAAAATACTTGTACCCTTAAAACCTTCTCTTCTCTATCTTTTTCACGTTATAAGAATACTTATTTATACTACTCAACATATTTTTTGTACAACAGTCTTAACATCCGTTGTCCATAAGGAAAAAAACAAATAAATGTTTTGACCGTTATGTAATATGGTTAATCATGTCTTTACCCGAAATTTTAGCAACATTTGGTTTACCAATAAACCTTATTTGGTTGACTAATAAACATTTTTCTTTAGTTCGGATGACCGTCCTTTATTCAGTCGACCGATAGTCATTTACTTAGAGTTTTGTCGACCGATCAAACTCATTCGATTGATTTATATCAAAACCAACTGGCATCATGCAACTTAACTTTAAATCTTTCTTTTAAAACCTTTATTATTTCAACTTCATACCATCCTAGACAATTAAGATAATCATCAAGAGGGTAAGATTAAATTAACCACATAAACCTCTTGATTGTGCACCTATATGCATATTCTGAAATATGTATGCATGAATGATGAATTAAAAGCCTTTTGAACACACCAAACAAAAATACAAGTAAATTTTTCATTAATCAAAACTAAACTTATTTTAAAAATTATTTCTTCAAACTTGAATCTTCATATATTCTATTTCTAATTTCGAGACCTTTCGAATGAACAAGCTTAAGCTTCGTCTATCCTATCTTTCAACATACTTAAAAGCCCAAGCATTAGTAATATAATTTGTTTTGTAATTACTAAAATAAGGTGGAACCATCCTTAGTTCAACAAAAAGTTAGTTGAACATCTAAAAAAAGCTATAAAAAGAGCATCCTAGTTTAGTAATTGAGGTCATTCGTAACAAGGTATTTGTCCTTATGTTAAAAGACTAGGTGAACTCCTAAATATTTCTTTAAGTTCAAATCATGTTTTATTTTTGGTTATTTTAAAGATCCTTTACTTAGTTTATGTAATGATTTTATTAAATGACTTAAATACTTGGTACTATATATATTGGATTACTTTATTACTAACTTTGTACCTTGCATGTGATAAAATTGTTTTTAGATCATGATGGAGTTGAGAATTGTGAATTGAATTAAAGGCATTTATTGAATTCTATTGTATCCATTTGGTTTTTAACTTATGATCAAGATTATTTTAAGTAAAATGTTTAAGTCATTGCTTGAGGACAAGCAATAATTTAAGTATGAGGAAATTTGATAGGAATGTGTTATGTTAGGTTTTGGTATGTGATTTCATATGGTTCCATCCTTATTTTTAAGATGACACATTAGATGTATTGACACATATTTTGAACTAAAAGGCCAAGTTTAAGGAAGAATTAAAGCAAAATTGGAGTAAGAAGCTACTGATAGAGAGGTCAGCGAAAATTTCTACCGAAGCTGAATGGCACCATTTAAGTTAAAGCAACATGTCCTTTAGGTCTAGTTCTAGAATCCTAAAAAATGGTTACATTCAAAGGCCATTTAAGTTCATTCAACCGCTGTTTAGCATCCTGTAAACAAAATAAAAAAGGGGTAAAATCAATTTTTACGCTTCAAAATGTTGTCTAACCTAATTAAGACCTATTTAAGGATCAATTAAAGGGATTTTCATCATCTCCATACCCAAAATAGGTATCTTACATAAATCTTCTTATTTTCATCTT
>JAOXYD010141988.1:0-10711 GCA_028565735.1 Pinacopodium congolense
GGTCATTTTTGTTAAAGTCCAAGACAATCAAACCTCTTATTTTGATAATTCATTTTCACGTGTTCAACCATTTGACACGGAAATCATAATTTCAATTTTGCAAACCTTTAAGCTTCTTAGTTTTTTCTTTTCAATCCATAGAAAAATGTTTTATTCATTGAGGCCTTACCTATAAAGAAGCCATTTAGTTCCTTCACACTAGCATTGATATCTTACTTAGGACAAGCAAGGGGAACACATAGGCATTGTAGTATATTGTGAATAGGCAGAGCCTAGTACAAGTAAAATGACCTTAAGTTTCAGCCTGAATGGCAATTCTTACCCTCTTTCTTATTGATAATCTTTTTCCTTATTAAACTGAATTGATATTGTTGGCTAAATGTCATCCAATGGACACAAACTCTGGTTAATTGGTTGTTTTGTTCAATAGTTTAAAAAGAAAATTCCTACATTAAGATGGCATGTTATGTGATCAAAGTTTGAATTACATCCACGAACTCATGTTTTTTGCAACTCCACAACAAAAACAATCACTACATTCTTTTGAAAGTCACACTAAACAATTTAATTCTTGCCGTACACCTCAACTTATATCAATGTGATGAGAACACAATACACCTTGGTAGGCTTTACTTGTATGAGCTTCTTGTAGAGTAGACAAACTTAAGGCTAATTTGGTAGACACTTATAAACAAAGTCAGGCATCATGCCAATGTATGACAATAAACATTTAAAACATATCATCACTATCATTTTTTTTAAGTTGATCTTGCTCTATTAACTGATATATCCTATCAATATCTCGCCTTTTGCCAATATACTCACTGCTTTATTGATGGTTAACTAGTATGCTTTCAGTTAGGAGTAAATACTTATATTTACCTTTATGTTTTTTAAGGCAGGTCCTCGCATTCAATATGCCATGGTGGTTACCTTGGAATCATGTACAAAATCCTTGGGGATGACTCTCAATATTTTCCAAGGAAGACGAGTTTGCTTAGAAACTCAGTCAATATTATTTATCTCAATCACCATGCTTCAAGGTTCCTTGGTCATGCTGCTGATAGTCCTGAAGGCATTTCCATCCTAATTTTGTGTAGCACTGCAGTTTTGCAGAAATATAGTATCTTTATTTATGTCTTGCCTGTCTTGTAAATTTTTTTGGTGCTTATGTGTATGAACTGGAATGGAATAGTGAAGAGAAATTGATGGCTTTGAGAAGCTGGTCTAGATAAACCACCATCACTTGTCTTTTTTTAGGTTATAGAATTTCGGCCTTTTGATAGGGTGTACATAAGCAGAACCTTATGCTGATATGCAGCATATGAAAACTACTATTCAGGATAATAGTCATGGGGAAAGATTATGGACTAGTTAGCAGTTAATTCATTTTAGCGTTAGTTTGGAGATATATCAAATGCTTTTCATGTCACCATACTGGCATTTATAGTTTGAATGCAATTTTTATGCTATTTGGCTAGGTTAAGTGAGCTGCAAGTTGCCGTGGCTCTCCAGTTATTGTTTCTAAGATCTATTTCAAATATCTTTTCTAGGCAACTCTTATGATTTATGAATTTCTGTTCAATTTCTTATTAGATAGGATGTCCAACATTCTGTTCATTTCCAATACTTGCATGGCTTATGTATGCTTAAAATATACTTCCACTCGCATATATAAATTATGTTTTCTTTTCTTTATTTTCTAATATTTAAACTTCTCCGTGGCAAAATTTGTGGCTGAGAAATGCACTAATTAAAAAGAGTATTGATTTATGCCTTTGAATATTAATGTTACACGAAATATCTTATAGCTTGCTAGCTCTTGGTCGAACTTTTAATGTGATAGAATGGGTTTGATAGAATTCTTAACAAAAGAGTCTGCAGGAACTGGGTGCATGGTCTTCATGGTGCAACTTTAGTAACATTGTAAGTGATGAGTACGTACACCATATTATCCATTTTCAAGGAAATATTTTTATGGAAACTTTTTTTTTCATTTTTTACCTTGTTAATTGTAGCAAGGATCTTCTTTTTGTAGGGAACAGGTGCCTGCGGAGTTAATGCTGGAAATTAAGAACTCTAGGGGATCGGTAGGTAAAGTAAGGATTCTGAATGGACTATTAGGAATTGTTTACAGAATTTACAAGAAGCTTAATTTGTTGCAGTCTGGCATTCTTCTATGAGATTTCAAACTAAAGCTAATAGTTGATTATACAAGTGTAGTAGCCACCTTCATGGTAGAAGCTAAAGACATGAAATTGCAGGTTGTCAACTATAGCTTTATTAATGCCACAATTATTTGAGTGTTAATGGCAGTTGGTAAAACCACCATTTCAGATAAGGAACACGGCTACCTTTCTTGGCGGTGATTGTGAAAAAAGATTGGCAACTTTTGTTCTAATGATTTTTAGGAACTTTCTAACAAAGAAATAAAGATGAAGACTCTTAGAACACACAAAAATATTAAAATACATCTATTACTACTTTACAACAAATAGCCTTGAATATTACATGTGTTCCAGGGGCTAAAAAATGGGGTTCCTTAATCGCTTCCAAAAATAAAGCGTTCATTACAGTATAAACAAACATAACAAAACATCACATGTGTTTCAGGGGTTGCAGGGCTCATAAATGGGGTTCCTTTACTCCTAAATAGGAGACGTTGGGTTTGTACAACAAAAATAATAAGTGGTATAAATAAACACAATAAATAGAGGATAATCTCAACTGTTCCAGAGCAATACACCTACCTGCATACATGATATTTGTAGTGTAAACAACAGATAAAATTTTAACATCAACTGCTCTATCATTACCTATCCAATAGAACACAAAAAAGGGATAAAGAAAGTCAAATTACCTCCTTTCCCTCAACGAGTCAAGCACCAACTTAAGCTATTCACAAATCAAATCTATTCTCTGCATAAACAGCTCCAACTCAGTTTTTTTCAAACTCCTCCACCCCTCCTTCAAGGCCTTCAACTTACCATTCTCAATCTCTATCAGCATCTTTCTCATAATCCATCTCACTCCCTCTGGCAAACATCTCACTTTCTCTGGCAACAATTCATTTAAAGTTAAATACGCCTCCACTTCATCACCCTTCTCTTCAGTTGTCTTCACTCTCTTCCTATCCACTATCTTTAGTCTCTTCTTTTCCACTGTCTTCACTCTAATTTGCTTTGACTTCTTAATATCCATTTTCTACCCCTCGCACGACATACCAAGCATTAACTCACTACCAGCCTTATTCTTCAATTTTTTGGGGTGAATTTTAGTGTTATAAGCTTGGATACAAGGGAAAGAGACAGTGGAGGTGAAGAATTTTTCATATGGCATTTCAAAGCCATTTGAAAGAAAAAGAAATTATAATTCCTATTTTTTAAGCTAACTTATTTATTTGATGTTTCCGTTTTTTAAGTATTTGTTTCTATCGTCCCTTAGCAATCTTAGAGAAAAGCTCATAACCTTTAGTGAATTCCAATACAAAGTAGATCTTAACTTTGGCAGCTAAGACCTTTGAATAGTTTGATATCATAGCAATGGCGCAAAGGAAATTTTTCTTGTGACATGACCGATGAAGCCTCCTTTCACCACATTTAGCTTGCTTACAGCTTTAATAGAGACTTTTCATAAAGTTTACTTTCAAATCCATCACTCTGATAGGTCTCTTTCAATTTTGTCAGAATCTTCTCATCTCACCCAAATGCATGCTTCTTTGAAAGTTTACATAATTATTATTTCCCATTATTATTATTTTTAGCTCCTTTGCATTTGGTGATCTATCCTAACTTTTTTTGGCTCCTCTGCATTTGATTGACCTTGGATGGGTTCAATCAATGGCAGAAGTCGATCAGGGCACTTTTTAGACAAGATAACTTCACAAAAATTAATTTATGAACTCTTTCCAGGGTGTTATTGTTGTTGACAACTTGAGCCATATTATTATGCATCAATTTTTGTCTATCTGAAAATTTTATTACTATATGTCTATACAATTGATAATAATTAATTGTGATTTCCTTCTTTAGGCCTTTCTTTAAAGCATGTGGACTTGGAGATGACCTATTAGGCTCCAGAAGATAATGTAAACGAGCACCCTTCCCAATTATAATGAAGCTGACCAAATGATTGCACATACAGGTCAAAAAGAGTTGTAAACACTGCCACCCATAAAAACGTTCTAATCTCTGTGTCAAAAATAGTTGACACAAATTACACCAAGTTTTTGTTAAAAGTATCACCGTGAAGTTCTTTCTTTTGTTTCGTTGCATATTCTACTGAAATCTCATTCTATTCAAGGATTTTTAAAAAGTAAGAAACTGAAAGCAGAGATTGGTGGCATCCAAAAAAATTTAAGGTGTTGGATGGCTAATAAGAATCTAACTTAGCAATGCCTCTTACCCCTTCAACTCCTAATGTCACTAAGAAAATGGATGAAGGTTGATTAGGTCACGTCGAATTGAGTTGAATTTTGAACTACCCTAAAAATCACATCCAAACTACACCTGTAGCATATTAAGGAAACTATTCTGGTTGTATGGTGAGGTGAAAGCGTACCATATATCAAATGCTACATAACAAAACATGGTCCTGCTTTATCTGCCCTGTCAATAGGCTGAAATCTATTAGCTTATGAAGTGATTATGGTTTATCTAGACCAGTTTCTCAAAGCCATCATTTCTCTTCACCAATCCAGTCTGATTTACATATTTTATAATTGAAAACTGAACTAGCAAGACTGGTGTAAACAAATAAAGATACCATATTTTCAAACTATTGCAGTATTAGACAATATTAGGAAAACCTGGCCACATTGATTAATAGATGAATATTTAGCTACATACCATTCTTAGTAATATAAATTGTTGGAGTATTGTATATCTAAAAGATATTGTTGACAACCTCTCAAAATCCCCCAATGAAAAACATAGAGCCAATCTGAAGCTGCTTGCCATGCATAGCCATAATATATTTTGTCATCAGACTCGTTGTAAGAGAAAGCCTACCTTCTCACCATTGACTCACCCCCTTCCCATTTAGCTGCTCATAAGCATTTAGAGGATGAAAATTTTTGAATTGGAAACAAACAATGAATAGCATTGTGAAAAGGTTATACAAGAGTAAAGTAAAAGCTAGAAGACAAACGCCCATATTTAAATCATCGCTGTGTGTGAGATAAGATCACAATTTTTAATAAGGAGCTTTACCAACAGATCTTTATCATGCAAACATATTATGCTTTATTAGATTCATGAAAAGTCTTGTACCACTCCCTCTGTTTCTGCAGAAGTATGAAATTTAACTTAGATCGAAGCACTTTTAGGTTATAAATGATTACCAAATAAAAAAATTTTAAAATTAACCAATAAACAAGCATAAGTGAAACTATCATTTCAGATAAGGAACATGGCTACCTTTCTTGGTGGTGATTGTGAAAAAGGATTGGAAACTTTTGTTCAAATGATTTTTAGGAACTTTATAACAAAAAAATAAAGATGCAGACCCTTAGAACACACGAAAATATTAAATAACAAACCAGTTACATCTATAAATAGACGAAAATACATCTATTATTACCTAACAACAAATAACCTTGGATATTACATGTGTTTCAAAGGTTATAGGGCCCCCCAAATGGGTCCCTTAGTCACTTACAAAAACAAAGTGTTCTGTTGCTCCCAAATAAGAGACATTGGGTTTGTACAGCAAAAATAATGAGTGGTATAAATAAACACAACAAAGAGGGGATAATCTCAACTGTTTCAGAGTGATAGACCTACCTACATACAAGATATTTGCAATGCAAACAACAGATAAAATTTTACTATCAACTGCTCTATCATCACTTGTCCAATAGAATACAAAAAAGAGATAAAGAAAGCCAAGTTACCTCCTTTCCCTCAACGAGTCAAGCACCAACTTAAGTTGTTCACGAATCAAATCCATTTTCTGCATAAATAACTCCAACTTAGTTTTTTTCAAACTCCTCCACCTCTCTTTCAAGGCTTTCAACTTACCATTCTCAATCTCTCTCAACTTCTTTCTCATAACCCATCTCACTCCCTCTAGTAAACATCTCACACTCTCTGGCAATAATTCATTTAAAGTTAGATATGCCTCCACTTCATCACCCTTCTCTCCAGTTATCTTCACTCTCTTCTTGTCCACTGTCTTCAATCTCTTCTTTTCCACTGTCTTCACTCTGGTTCACTTTGGCTTCCTAATATCCATTTTCCACCCCTTACACAGCATACCCAACAATAACTAACTACCAGCCTTCTTCTTCATTTTTTTGGGTGAATTTTAGTGCTATAAGCTTGGATACAAGGGAAGAGACGGTGGAGGTGAAGACGTTTTTAGATGACACTTCGGAGCCATTTGAAAGAAAAAGAAATTATAGTTCCTGTTTTTTAAGCTAACTTATTTATTTGATGTTTCCATTTTTTAAGTCTTTGTTTTTACCATCCCTTAGTAATCTTGGAGAAAAGCTTACAACCTTTAGCCAATTGCAATACAAAGTAGATCTTAACTTTGATGGATAAGACCTCTAAATAGTTCGATAACATAGTAGTGGCACAATGGAAATTTTTCTTGTGACATGACCGATGAAGCCTCCTTTCACCATATTTAGCCTGCTTATAGCTTTAATGGAGACTTTTCACAAAGTTTACTTTCAAATCCATCACTCTGATAGGTCCCTTTCACTTTTGTCAGAATCTTCTCATCTTGCTCAAATGCATACTTCTTTGAAAGTTTGTATAATTATTATTTCCCATTATTATTATTATTATTGGATCCTTTGCATTTGATGATATATCCTAACTTTTTGTGACTCCTCTGCATTTGATTGACCTTGGATGGGTTTAATCAATGGTAAAAGTTGGTTAGGGCACTTTTTAGACAAGATATCTTCACAAAAATTAATTTATAAACTCTTTCCAGGGTGTTATTATTGTTGACAACTTGAGCCACATTATTATGCATCAAATTTTTCCTATCTGAAAATTTTATTACTGTATGTCTATACAATTGATAATAATTAATTCCGGTTCCCTTCTTTAGGCCTTTCTTTAAAGCATGTGGACTTGGAGATGACCTATTAGGCTCCAGAAGATAATGTAAACGAGCACTCTTTCCAATTATAATGAAGCCAATCAAATGATTGCACATACAGGTCAAAAAGAGTTGTAAACATTGCCACCTAAAGAAACGTTCTAATCTCTGTGTCAAAAATAGTTTACACAAATTACACCAAGTTTTCGTTAAAAGTATCACCGTGAAGTTCTTTCTTTTGTTTCATTGCACATTCTACTTAAATCTCATTCTATTCAAGGATTTTAAAAAAGCAAGAAACTGAAAGCAGAGATTGGTGGCATCCAAAAAAATTTAAGGTGTTAGATGGCTAATAAGAATCTAACTTAGCAATGCCTCTTACCCCTTCAGCTCCTATTGTCACTAAGAAAATGGATGAAGGTTGATTAGTTCATGTCGGATTAAGTTGAATTTTGAACTACCCTAAAAATCACATCCAAACTACACCTGTAGCATATAAAGGTAACTATTCTGGTTGTATGGTGAGGTGAAAGCGTACCAATATCAAATGCAGCATAACAGCACAAGGTCCTACTCTATCTACCCTGTTAATAGGCTGAAATATGCTAACATATAAAGTGATTATGGTTTATCTAAACCAGCTTCTCAAAGCCATCATTTCTCTTCACCAATCCAGTCTGGTTTGCATATTTTATAACTGAAAATTGAACTAGCAAAACTGGTGCAAACAAATAAAGATACCATATTTTCAAACTATTGTAGTATTAGACAATATTAGGAAAACCTGACCACATTGATTAATAGATGAATATTTAGCTACATACCATTCTTAGTAACATGAATTGTTGGAGTATTGTATATTTAAAAGATATTATTGACAACCTCTCAAAATCCCCCAAGGAAGAACATAGAGCCACTCTGAAGCTACTTTCCATGCATAGCCATAATATATTTTGTCATCAGACTCATTGTAAGAGAAAGCCTACCTTCTCACCATTGACTTACCCCCTTCCCATTTAGCTGCTCATAAGCATTTAGAGGACGAAAATTTTTAGAACTGGAAACAAGCAACGAATAGCATAGTGAAAAGCTTATACAAGAGTAAAGTAAAAGCTAGAAGACAAGCGCCCATATTTAAATCATCGCTTTGTGTGAGATAAGATCACAATTTTCAATAAGGAGCTTTCCTAATAGATGTTTATCATGCAAACATATTATGCTTTATTAGACTCGTGAAAAGTCTTCTACCAATCCCTTTGTTTCTATAAAAGCATGAAATTTAACTTGGATTGAAGCACGTTTAAGTTATAAATGATTACTAGATAAAAGAATTTTAAAATTAACCAATAAACAAGCATAAGTGAAACCACCATTTCAAATAAGGAACACGGCTACCTTTCTTGGTGGTGATTGTGAAAAAGGATTGGCAACTTTTGCTCAAATGATTTTTAGGAACTTTCTAACAAAAAAATAGAGATGCAGACCCTTAGAACATACAAAAATATTACATAACAAACCGGTTACATCTATTAATAGACGAAAATACATCTATTATTACCTAACAACAAATAGCCTTGGATATTACATATGTTCCAGGGGTTGTAGGGCCCCCAAATGGGGTCCCTTAGTCGCTTCCAAAAACAAAGCATTCATTACAATATAAACAATCACAACAAAACATTAAATGTGTTTCAGGGGTTGCAGGGCCCCCAAATGGGGTCCCTTTGCTCCCTGATAGGAGACGTTGGGTTTGTACAGCAAAAATAATAAGTAGTACAAATAAACACAACAAATAGGGGATAATCTTGACTATTCCAGAGCGATACACTTACCTGCATACATGATATTTGTAGTGTAAACAACAAATAAAATTTTAACATCAATTGCTCTATCATCATCTATCCAATAGAACACAAAAAAGGGATAAAGAAAGACAAGTTACCTCCTTTCCCTTAATGAGTCAAGCACCAACATAATCTATTCACGAATCAAATCCATTCTTTGTACAAACAACTCCTACTTATTTTTTTTCAATCTCTTCCACCTCTCCTCCAAGGCTTTCAACTTACCATTCTTAATCTTTCTCAGCCTCTTTCTCATAACCTATCTCACTCCCTCTTGCAAACATCTCACTTTCTCTAGCAACAATTCATTTAAAGTTGGATACTCCTCCACTTCATCACCCTTCTCTTCAGTTGTCTTTACTCTCTTCTTTTCCGCTGTCTTCAGTCTCTTCTTTTCAACTGTCTTCATTCTGGTCCGCTTTGGCTTCTTAATATCCATTGTCCACCCCTCGCATGGCATAACCAACATTAACTCACTGCCATCCTTTTTCTTTTTTTTTTTGTGAATTTTAGTGCTATAAGCTTGGATACAAGGGAAAGAAACGATGGAGTTGAAGACTTTTTCAGATGACACTTTGGAGTCATTTGAAAGAAAAAGAAATTATAGTTCCTATTTTTTAAGCTAACTTATTTATTTGATGTTTCTGTTTTTTAAGCACTTGTTTTTATCATCCCTTAGCAATCTTGGAGAAAAGCTTACAATCTTTAGCGAATTCCAATACAAAGTAGATCTTAAATTTGGTGGCTAATACCTCTGAATAGTTTGATAACATAGCAGTGGCGTAATGGAAATTTTTCTGGTGACATGATCGATGAAGCCTCCTTTCACCACATTTAGCATGCTTACAGCTTTAATAGAGACTTTTCACAAAGTTTACTTTCAAATCCATTACTCTGATAGATATTTTTCACTTTTGTCAGAATCTTCTCATCTCGCCCAGATGCATGCATTTGAAAGTTTGTATAATTATTATTTCCCATTATTATTATTTTGGGTTCTTCTGCATTTAATGATCTATCCTAACTTTTTTTGGATTTCTATATCTTGAATTCTGAGGTTTGAAAAGTTTGGTCTATGGTGCATACAACTTATTTTTTCCACAGATTTTGGCCATCACTTTGTAATATTAACTATAATTATTTTTTAAAACATAATTTCAATATTTTATATTAAAATTAAATTTATATTAAATTTATTAATAATTAATTATGCATTAATTGATATTAATACTTTATTTCTTTTTCAAATTTTTATTTTTATTTTTATTTTTAATATATATATATTATTCTATATCAATTTAATACCAATTTTATAACTGTTGAAATCTTAAACCTTGAACCTTTTTTTTTCTGTTCAATGGCTAATTCAATTTTTAAAATATTACATGTATGTTAGTATTACGAATAATTATGACATCTTTTATTTTATTTTATAATATTTGATATGCTATTATTCTTAAATTATTTGAGGAGTCGGATGGAGTGAGAAACTACTGTAAAAAAACAACTAATAACTTATCTCCTCAAAATCAAGTGGGGTAACAAGTTAAGTCAGATTTAGGCTTTGATTGAGTTTATTATGTAAGGCTCATTCGGTATTGTTGTTGGCTGTAGTTTTTAATTATAATTTTTGAGTTTTTGTATTAGTTTTTATGTATTTTTCAATTTTTTATTTTTTTTTTCAGTTTTTGTATTGTATTAGTGTTGTTTAATCAATTTATATGCTTTTTTTGAATTTATGTGTTTAAAAAAAAAGTTCAACTAAGGACCCCCCCCCCTTTTGGGGGGCCCTGTAGTCCTAACCTCACGTG
>JAOXYD010141999.1:0-10711 GCA_028565735.1 Pinacopodium congolense
CCTAGAGATAAGGAAAAATAAAAGAGGAGATTCAAAATTTAAAATTTTTTAAATAAAATATTATATAATATCATATATTTTATATATAAAGTCATGTATGTAATACATATATATAATATATAATATAATAATATTATTTGAGTAACAAAAATTTATAAATTTATATACTGACCGCAATTTTAGGTTGATATTTCAAAATTAAATTAAAACTGATTGATACAGGTCGATTTTACCGGTACCAATCAATATTTCAATTCGATACAGTATTTATTAATATATTTTTTTAACCAATATGACAGTTTGCATCAGTATTAAAAATATTAGTGCGTACATAGGTAAAAAGAAAAAAAAAAGGCAAACATACTTTTTACTATCTCTTGAATTAAATTTCTTAATTAAAACCACAAATGCTTAAAATATGGGAACTGCAAAAACGAAAACAAAATAGGTTTCAACAAGTTACAACCCTACTATCTAATGCACTTTACTTATGGTTTAATAATTTTATTTTTCAACCAACTCTATCACATTACTAAACAGATTGCATTAGCACCAAATCTTTTATTAGTAGTTACAAATTCTAGATTTCCTTCTCAAACATTTAGATTTACTTTATTGAGAGATTTAGTAGAATGGTTAGCTAATTGATTACAAGTTCTATAATTAAGCATGTATGCTTGACCTTTTTAAAAAAAAATATTATTTAAGAAAATAAAATTTTAAGTTGAAATGCTTGATTTTTATATATAAATATATTATTAAAAATTGTAATATCTTAGTTTTTTTTTTCTTGTGCTTCATATGCAAATCAGTTAGAACTTTTATTAATCATAGTACTTAGTTGACAGCTATTGCTGCAGCTAACGAACTGAAACATAATTTCTTGTTTTAGAATACAATAAAATTCAAGTATTAAATAATATGTTAAAAATACTTTTTGCATCATTTATAAATAAAATTAAATCATTATCAAAATTTGGAAACCGTTATCACAAGCAAATAAAATTCAATAGTTTAGGATCCCGTTGCAAAATATTTGGTGTAATTGTTGGGAGATAATATGAGATTATCTTGAAAATAAACTATCATATGATTTTATTTTTAAAATATTTTTAGCACATATTCTCTGACATTTGAAAGAAAGTACGCCATTTCCATGATCGTGATAATCTCATATTTGAATTGGTCCACGAATGCCACATTATTTCATACTGTCAAGAGATCATCATCTACATACAAAGAAGCAATCAAAATATTAATATTAAGGGTACAAGGGATCGTCCACATACAGAGAAACAATTAAAATATTAAGATTAGA
Organism: Pinacopodium congolense; assembly: GCA_028565735.1. Lineage (NCBI taxonomy): Eukaryota > Viridiplantae > Streptophyta > Magnoliopsida > Malpighiales > Erythroxylaceae > Pinacopodium > Pinacopodium congolense. The sequence continues at coordinate 1,319 of JAOXYD010141999.1, forward strand.
ATGCTTAACATAGGGAGCCAAGAATCATCGTATATTTATAAATTTTATTGTAGCATGTTGAGACAACACCCTCCCACCCTTTTCCTATAAATTTGTCAGGTAATTTAACGTATTTTCTGCTATAAATAACAATAGTTGGAGAAGGTTCAACTTCATATGAAGTTGAAACACTTTCCATCCCTTCCATGTAATAAATACAATAAGCATTCTGATGGTTTAAAGTTGTGCGATAAGAGGAAATTTCTTTGAGAAATAGACACGACGCTATATTTGACCAACCATTCAACTACACCCAAAGTTTAAAAAATGCCAGAGTTTGAGACGTACGATGGGATTTCAAACTCGAGAGTTCACATATGAGAATGCTTTGTTGTACGTTGAATAGTCTTATTAGATTGGCATTTCGGTCGTTTCTCAACGTAAACTAGTAATTTTTAAAATATTAGTGGGACCTGGTGGACTCATTCTCGGCTCTGTATGGGTTCACTTAAGTTACAAGATTGGTTCACGAGGCCTCCACCAGATGGAGATGGAACCCTTTACGTGTTTAAAGAAGTATGCAAGAAAAGGTGGCGAAAGCCCAACCGTCTTTGTTTGAAAAAGAAACCGTAGGACTATTTCTAGAAATGTTTAAAAAGTTATATTATAACAAGATATGGAAATTTTCAAATCACAAATTCAATGGACTGGTCAGCCAATGTGAAGGCTTTGACATTGCAATCAAAACGGGAAATTTTGAAATAAATGTTTCAAAGCCAGTTTAAACGGCCTTCTATTAAGAATAAAGAAGAAAAAGGCAACCAAGTATAAACAATTATATATAATTGCAGAATGTTGGATTTATTTACATAAATAAGAATTAGAAAATGTCGAGTTTTACTAAATGAAGGGCTGCGAGAACTTCAATGGCTCTAAAAGCCAAAAATGAAAGCTCTATTCATGAGACAATGAATCAACTACAAAAATTATAGAATACTCGTGTTAAAATTGCATATAACAAATATTTGGATATGAACATGCATAAAACTATAAAAATAAGTGATGGTAAGCTAGAGAGGAGAAGAAGCTCAATGACACGGAGACTAGACATGATGAGAAGAGCGTTGGAGGAGAGAAGAAGAACAGAAATCAAAGGTGTTAACTAACTAATTAAAATGATGTTATTTTCTTTTTGATAAGTTAGTTGATAGCTTTTATTGCTTATAAAACAATATCATTTCTTAAAACATTAAAATGATGTTATTTTAATCAACAAATTAACAGTTTCTACATTTTATAAAATAATGTTGTTTCTATAATGATCAAAGAAAACGTAATTGATAAGGTATAATTTATATTATTTTTAGATGTTATTTGATGTATAATTACCTCTATTTTGATGTTAAAGAATTTAATTTTTTCTTGCTAATGTTTAATTCATGATAATTCTTAAAATTGAGATTTGATGAAAAAAGGTTCATCTTTAAAGTGTTTTTTAGGAGTTTAACTCCCCTATTAAACGACGTTGTGATATCACTGTATAAACTACTGTTGATGTCCACAGTGAAGTTAATCATGAGTTTCTATATGACATCATTAATCTCCGGTAACCCATTTTGAAGGCTAGCATATCTCTAGTAGATCAATCTGGGTATTAAATAGCACTATTGATCACTGACTTTAAGTGCCATTGAAGTATGCAGATACATTTTTCTAACTGGATTTTTTATTATTTCAGAGGCATTTTGCACTGAACTTGCAGTCAATTTATAGAGGACATATTTAAGTATCTTTAAGAGTCTGGAGCACAAGTTAACAACTAAAATTTCATCACTTTCTATCAAAGTTTGGGATTCTCTCAGAGATGTTAAGATTTTAGGTGTGTTCTTCATTTTCCATCAATTGTATTGGAGATTCAATCTTGTTTTTTAGGATTCTAAAAGCTTAAGAGTGTAATTCAGATTTGTAAACTTGTTTAGAGCTTCATTTGGTACTTTCTTAAATCTTTTATTCATTTGATTTCACTCTTTTGTTAGATTAATCAAAGATATGTTGTTTAAGTGTCCATACTTGAGTTCTTCAATTTAAATGAGTAGCTAATCTAATTTTTAGCTAAGGTAAAGTTAGTAAATGATTTAAATGAGCTCTTACAAGTGTTTGAGAGCTAATCTTTACTTATTTTGAGTATTTAATGCTTGTCTAAACTTGATTGCTTAAGATAAGGTCATTAGATGATTAAAGATCTAAAAAATCTTTCTTAATTATTGAAACATCAAACAACATAATTTAAATCAATATATGACCAAAATTTGATTGATTATGAGGATATTAATCTACAAATAAGGAATTTTTTAATTTAACTTACTAAGCCTATCTCCTAAATTTGATGAATGATCAAACTTCATATTAGTATAAATAGAAAAAATCAATTATTTTAACCATAGAATTTTCTTGAATTCATGAAGAGACCCTAGGTTAAACATCACAATCTTTAAATAACTTAATTAGATCATTGAAAATCTGAACCTTAGCTAATCATTTCAATTTGGTAATCTTTAATGAGAATTTGATCATCTTTGTTTTGATTGAAGTTATTTAGGTTAATTTAGTTGTTTTAGTAGTTTTTAATTTGTTAAGTTGATCAATTTGGACTCTCTAGATTATTGTAATGAGTGGCTTAGTACTTCCAGTTGAGATCCCTATGGGGAAAAAAATCCAAACTTAATTTAATCCACTATATTACTTATTGATCAGTGCACTTACAATTGGTCTTGAGTTTAGTATTTTATTTGTGTTAAAGGATTGAAATTGAATTAATTTAGATAACTGAGACCGATCGCAATAAGTTTTTGGTCTCATTGTCGAGGATTAATTATAACTAGCGATACTAGAAATAAATTGGTGTCAATTACTCTAGAACTTATTTATATTACATATATTGTTTTAGTTATCTTTGTTTGAAAATTTCTTTTTTTCTTGCCTTGTTTGATTGTTAGTTAGTAGTTAGTTTGATTTCATTGTTTTCTTTACTTTGCATGTATATGAAAGGTCAAAAACATGAGAAATTTGAGTTTGATCCAAAGTTTAAACATACCATTTTTAGGTAAAAGAAAGAATCTCAAGTAAGCTGATACAGTAGATATAGGGACATCTAATGAGGAAACTTTCAAAATATACATTGATCCATTAAAAACAGAATATTAGGAGCATTTAATTGCAAGACCTTAAAATGAATGTAAGGAACCAACTATGATGGACTTGGTTATGGGAAATAGAGGTAAACCTGTAGCTGACATTGTTTGGCCCAAGGCAAACTCTAACAATTTTGAGATATCTCATAGCATTATTTCCACAATTAAGGCTTCACAGTTTGGTGGTTTAGTTTTAGAAGATCCGAATGAACATTTGCAAAATTTCTTAGATATTTGTGATCTGTTTAAAAGCATTGGAGTTTCAAATGATACGATTAAGCCTAGGCTTTTCCCTTTTTCTCTTAGAGATAAGGCTAAAACTTGGTTAAACACTCATCCACCTAGTTCCATTATCACATGGAATGATGTTATGAAGCTTTTCTTAGGTAAATTCTTTCCACCTACCAAGATAGCTAAAATAAAGATTGAAATGATCTCATTTATGCAATATGAGAATAAGAGGCTATATGAGGCTAAGGAGAGATTTAGAGAGAAGCTTTATAAGTATCCTAGTCATGGTTTCAATATTTGGTAACAAATAGACACTTTTTATACTAGAGTCATACCTTTTACTTGTAGCACCATAGATGCTACTCTTGAAGGTAACCTAATAAGAAAAACTCTGGATGAAACTTATAAGTTGATTAAGGAGATGGTGACTAATAATTTCCAGTATAACTTTGAATGTCACCTTAGGAAATTATATAAAGCTCATGCAATCAATGACACAATAGCTTTAATAACCCAAATGGAAGTCGTTAATAAGAAGCTAGATAACTTAGTGAGTAGAGTTAACAGTAGATCATTTAAAGGATCATTAGAGTATGAACATTGTGGTAGTTCTTCCCATTCGTCCATAAATTTTTAAGTAGGAAGTCATTTTGCCTATGATCCTGAATAAGCTCAATATGTCAATTTCAGTAATAAAAAAAGAGATCCCTATTCCAATACTTATAATTTGAGTTAGAAGAACCGCTCTAATGTTTTATGGAACAACAATCAAAATACCTATCACCCACTAGAAAATTCTTGGCTTTAGAGCCAATCTACTTCCACGAGAGAAGTCTAATTTGGAGCACATTGTATTGAAGTACATCCAAATCAAGGAGTCTAGAATGTAAAATCATGAAACTTCAATTAAAAATTTAGAAACTCAGGTAGAACAAATTGCACAGATCTTACAGAAGAGGATACCTAATAAGTTACTTAGTATTACTAAATCTAATCCTTGAGAAAATATTAAGAACCTTGGGAAGTGGCAAGGAAGTAGAGAGTGTAGAGAAGAAGGAAGAGAAAGTGGAGAGTAGTAAGGAAGAGAAAGAGAAAAAGAAGGACGTTAAGAGTAATAAGGAGAAGAGACCACCTAGGCTATTTGTTGATCTAAGTGTCCAATCTTACAATCCTATGATTTCATACTCTCAAAGGATAAAGAATGCAAATATAGATAAGTAAGTTTAGAAGTTTTTAATAAGTTGCATATTAATATCTCATTTGTTGAGGCGATTATTTAGATGCCATCTTATGCAAAGTTTTTAAATGAAATTCATTCAAGTAAGAGGAAGTTAGTTGAGTATGAGATAGTTAAGATTAATGAAGAGTGTTGTGCTATCTTATTTATGGAGTTACCTTCAAAGGTTAAGGATCCTTGTAATTTCACCATTATTTACACCATAGGTAACTTACAGATAGATAGGCCTCTGATGGACTTAGGATCCAGTATCAATTTGATGCCAATGTTTATTTTCAAGAAGCTAAGATTAGAAAAATCCAAACCCACTATAGCCTCATTATAGTTGGATAATTGTTCAGTGACTTATTTTAGAGGAATTACTGAGGATGTGTTAGTTAAGGTAAATAAGTTCATTTTTCAAGTTGATTTCTCCATATCAGATACGGAAGAAGATAATAAGAGCTCATAATTTTAGGATGACCATTCATGACTATAGTCAAGGCATCGATTGATGTTCTTATAGGTATGCTAAAATTTTTTAAAAAGCAACAATTAGTTGTTCTTTTAATTAAGTGTAATGAAATGATGATTTCGAATTTTTGGGCTATTTAGTATCACTATTATTTTTTGTTGTGGTTTTTAGTTTTAGTTTCTTATTTTTCATTGTTTTTAAGAAAAACATAAATATATTTGGTTGACATTTATAAAAAAAAAAAAAGATGAAAACAAAATCTTGTTTAGTTAAGATTTGTGATAAAACACTAATTTAGTAGAGACAACTAAATATAAATTAAATCCAAATTCTTATATCAAAACATTCTTATACACCTAATATATATATTATGTCAATTATTTACTATAAAAAATATGTTTTGAAAACTTGTTTGCAAAATGTGGAAAAGCATAATTTTTTGGTTTTTTAATTTTTTTTTTGGTTTTTCTGATTTGAAGATAAAAAACTAAAATATAATGTAGTAAACAGACTTTCTTCTTTTGTTTTTGTTTTTAGAAAAATAGTAATAGAGTACAAAAAACAGAAGTTATAATAGAAAGACCTTTAGATTCCATGTTTGATTTTCAATTTTTAAATTGCCATCATTGTTGAAGTTGGTCTCACATCATTATTTATACCTTATTGCTATCAAATTATCTTCCTTGGCTAATTCCTTCTTAGAACAAAGATTTGAACTATCTCAATCTTTTGTACTTTAGAGAGTGATCTTAGAAAAATTGAAGGACTTGTTATTATTTATGAATATGAAGTATTTCATTTCGATAAGGACTAGTATATAGATAGACAAGCCCACACAAATACAAAATGATAATTTTGGCGCCTAATTTGCAATATATAATCATTGTAACCCAATCCAAAAATATAAAGTAGAACTTTAAAGAGAAACCAACCTTATAATAGAAAAAACAACGTTAAACTAGAGAAAATGAAATAGAAAACTATCCAAAAGTAGATACCTAACTCCATCTTAGGAGAAATGTAACCCGTTCCTAAATTCTTAATCATATCCATAATTTCCCAAATAAAAATAACCATAAATTACAATCAATAGCATTCAAATCGTAATTCAAAAGAAGTAAAATTTAAATTACTACATTTATTCCTTTAAGAAAATATCAACTCCATTTTCTGTAATCTTAATATATCAAACTCATGATATCAAACAATCCAAATGAAAATGAGTTAGAAATAAAGCATCTCAAATCCATCATAATGCTCAATAAAAATATCTATCTCTCAACGTAACTATACAAATATAATGAAGCCTAAAGATCACTTTGTGATTAGGATGGTCCACCTAACTATGTTGAGGCAAGAACTTGAGCACTGAACATATGATTAACATTTACTGCCTATCTCTTAAAAATTTTAACATGTAAAGAATGAGTTGCTAACCCAATAATAATAACTAGAATACACTCTTTCACATAACATATAGCAAATAATAGATAAAGTATATTATCATAATTGATATATCAAAATCATACAATACATCATATACCAAATAGTCATTAGAAAATCACATGCATTGTACCTATCGAATATGATTCAGTTTTATAGAATAACTTATTCTTACTAAGTGTTAAATTCTTCTTCTTCTTCTTCTTCGAATCCCCACTTACCTAGTATGATTATATTTAATGGTCTATTAGCCTATCACATCATCTTATTTTATCTCAATATGGATATGTAACATTAATATAATCGATATAGGGTGCTTCTCACTCACATTAACTACCTTGGTACCTCCCTAGTACCTAAATAAATAACATAGGATATCCCTCACTATCTAAGATACTCCGACATCCCTCTGATGCTTGGCAATAGCATAAGATATCCTCAAAGCACAAGATATCTTGGCACTACGGATAGGTGCCTAGTAAAATCACAATGATAATCTTATAATCATGTCATATCCTTAAGATAATCTACCCATTAAATATATTTTATCCTAAGCAAGCTACTAATTTATTCTCTCTCTTTTTGTTCTCTTACAGCATGTTTGGAAGTGTTGTTGATTTTAGTTTTTTAAAATATATAAATAAAAAAAATACAATATAGATATTGAAAAAAAGATACAAATATAGTGCAAAAATTAAAAAACAGCTCAAAACTGAAACAAACACAAAAATTTATGAAATTTAATTAATCATTTATATATAAAATTCAGATTATTCACATAGTGCAAAAAAAATCACAAAATGATACATTCTAATTAGTTCTTTATACATAAAATTCATATTAATCATATAATAAAAAAATCACATAATATGAGTACATTTTAATTAATCTCTCACTTGGTATCCGAAAAATAAAAAATTTCTTACTCCAAATCAAGTTGACCCTCTAATCTATCACTAGGACCTAAATGTTACAAATTTTATCAAAATAAAATAAGTTTAAAAATGCTAAAAAATCAAACCTCATTTTTATTATGTTCCACTACCTAATTATCAAAAAAAGAAGATTAGAAGGCTCCATATATGAGGCCTTAAATGTCTCCTTTGCATGAGGGGGTGTTTTTGTCCTTTCACTTTTTATTAGACAAAAACTCTTCCTTTATACGCTGAGGGGAGTCGTAGGGATAATTTTCATTATCAAAATTACCATCTTATCATTGATTACTTACTATTAACAAATTACTATTCTTAATAACACTAATTAATGTTACTCTGATTTATTAACAATAATCATTCTTTTACCTTTACATTTTCTTTTTCTTTTTCTTTTCTTTTTTTCCCTTTCCTTGTCCTTCGTCCTTTTCTCTCCCCTCTTCTCTCCCTTCTCCCTCTTTCTTCTCCGGTCTCCCCCTGTGACTTGTTTCTCTCTATAGCCTCCTTATCTCTCTTCTTTCTGTCTCCCTATTTTCCCTTTCTTCTTCTCCCCTCATTCATTCCTTCTCCCTTTCACTCATTCATGTCTCTCTCGAGTATTACCGTTCCTCCATCTCTTCTCTCGTCTTTCTATTCCTTTTTCGTTTCCTCTTTTTAGATATTAAAACTATCTCTGTTACTTGTAATCACCTCTCTAGCAATGTCAATTCAGTTTCTTTAATAGCAACTACTCCTAAACAGTCCAACTACAAAAATCTTGTGGAAAAACACAAGAAAGTGAGGATTTACTATTGGATTTAGCCTAACTGAAAATTAAAGATATTATTACTTCTTTACCAGTAAGTGCTCTAGTGACTCAAAATCGAGGAACTATAAGGAAAATAGGCAAAAGGGAAAGAAATCAAAATATAACAATGATAAAAGAGACAATGAGACAAAAGAGATTTATCCCTTATAACCATAAAAACTTCAATGACAACGTAGAGGAACACAATAGAAGAAGGATTGCTAAGCTTTCCAAAATGAGAACAGAATACTAGAAAAGAGAAATGAAAGCAATATTGGGGAATTTCACAAGATTATTTTGGAAAGAAGAGATAGAATGGTCCCTTTATCAAAGGACATGACTTTATGGCTGATAATCATAATCTTCCATAGCTATTTATCAGTCAAAGTACTATTTTACTCTTATACACATTTTATTGTTTAATATATTAGAAGGATAAAATGATAATTTAAAAATATAATGGTCATATAAGGTCATAAACCATGGGTCATATAATTTCTCTATTTATAAAAAATAACCTAAGAATCCTGAAGAGGAGTTAGACAAAATTTCTAGAACTCATTAGAATTTGTTTTTCATGCAATTTAATTATTCTTATTTCCTAATGGGTAGGGAAGCCCATCAATTATGGGTGTTACAAGAAAAACTTCTAGCATATTCTTCAAGGAAGGAGATGTATAAATGCAAACTGATTAAAAAAAACTTCGTTGAAGCACGAACTAAGTAGACAAAAGAATCTTTCCACCAAAACATCTCTTTTGTAACACAGACTAAGTTTAACTTTTTCTAATCGTGATCGGCAGCGCTAGAGTGAATATTAGTAATATCAATTAAGAGATTAGTACTTGAACTCCCATATTTAAGAGAAGAAGAACTAAGAGAGATAATGGTTGATATTTAGTACTTCTCTTTAGAGTTAATATCAAAATACCCCATGTATTTTCATGATTTATCAAATACTCCTCTGTGTTTTAAAAAATATCATAGACCCCCCCTGTATTTTAACAAAATTATTAAATACCCCTTGAAACTATTTAGGACTGACTTGGCGCTGACGTGGACGTAATATCTCACCCTCATAAGACACATACCCAACATTCTAAGGAATATCTAAGTACATATCCTACAAGGGTGGCATG
>JAOXYD010142010.1:0-10711 GCA_028565735.1 Pinacopodium congolense
TAGGAAATGCATTAGTTTCATTGTTTTGTAGAAAACAAAATTCTGTTGCATTGTCTACAGCAAAAGTTGAATATATAGTTGTTGGTAGTTGTTACACTCAAGTATTGTGGCTTAGATAATAACTTAGGGTTTATGCTCTGCATGTTGATAGAATTCTTATTCGGTGTGACAATAAAAGTACAATTTGTTTGACTAAAAATTTCATACAGCATTTTAGGACCAAACAAATAGAAATTCAATATCATTTTATTCAAGATCATGTGAAAAATGGCGATATTGAACTTGAATTTGTTGATACATTGCATCAATTAGTGAATAACTTTACTAAACTGATGTGTGAAGATCGTTTTTATACTATTAGAAGAGAAATTGGTATGATCGATGGTCTCTCTCTTTGATTGTTATGTTTACACCTTTTATGTTGATTCCAAAAAGGAGGAGAAGTATGAATGTTTCTAGGGGGAGCTGTTCTTGAATTCTTGTTTAAGTTATGGGGAGTTAGATATGCATGAAGTAAGGGGGAGTTAGTGAGATTTGAATCTTGAAATTTGATTGTGTTGAACTGATTTTGTTGTTTAAATCGTTTAGTTTTTTCATTAACAAAAATAGGAAGATTATTGAACCAAGGGAGGTTCCACACGATTTTGATGATAAAAAAAATCTCTTTCTACTAATATTTTTGTTTAAGTGTGTTTAAAGATAGGTATGTTGAAAAGAAGATGTTTAAGGGATTAAGGACGTTGCTAACAACCGAAGGTTGGTCGACCAAATACTGATTGGTAGACCGAACACAAGTGTTGCAGGAAGCATCGATCGATCGAAGGAAGATCGATCGACCGAACCAAAGAGATCAATCGACCGAATGAACACCTTGAGGAAGATCGGCTGACCAAATAAGACAAAATTTGGAGATCGACTATTCGAATGAAGACCGGTGGACTGAACGATGGCTATCGATCAATCAAATGAACAAATTTAGAAGACCAGTTGACCAAAAATCACCTACCATTCGATTAAATAGAGTACAACAGTCATTTTGCTTAATAGATAAAAGATTTACCAAAAGGCTAGAAAATATATACAACGGTCCAAAGAATTAATTATCAGATGATGAGCGTTGGAGGACGTCCAACGGCTAAATTGATCCTTTTCCACTATAAACAGAGGCGAGTAGTGACAGAGTAAAACACAAGTGAGAAGGAAGTGATATACACGGTTATATATAAACGTTGAGAATAGTTTACATTTTTTAGTTTTTGTACATTGAGCTTATTAGTGTGTTTGATTCTTAAGGTTATTCTTGAGCTTTGAAAAAGAAAAGTGGGTTATCCTTGAGCCTAAAAGGTGTTTATAAGTTGTATCAAATTTATCTTTTGTATTCCTTAATTTATTTTTAATAAGTACAATACTTGAAATTTTAGTAGAACCTAATTCACCCCCCCTCTTAAGTGCCTTTGAGGACTAACATCTTCCTAAGCTTTTATGCTTTTCTTTTTATGGCTAGGTGAGTGGGACACTTGTCCATCTAAGAGGAGCTCCTCGTTTCAAGCTCTTTATTTCCTTAATCAAGTTTTTGGCTTGCTTCTGTAAAAATTTCTTTGTAAATCGGTTTGGATCCTCTCCTTTTAACTTTTCTCTTTGTTTTTAAATGCCTCTTTTTTTTTAGCAAATATGCTACCATTTTTGCCCAAGGAAAGCTCCTCTCCTCTCTCCCAAGTCATGTGTCTCTACTCCTTACCAAGGAAAGCTTTTTACTTATGTCTTAAATGGTAAGTCATGTGTCTTACCATCCAAGGAAAACATTTTTAAACGCCTCCTCCCACTTCAATGTTTTATGCTTTTAAACTCCTTCAACATGGAAAGCTTTTCCTTTTTCATTTTTTTTCCAATTTGTTTTAAAACGTTGTCTTTGTGGTCCCAAATGTGTATCAACACATCCAAACTAGCATTCAACACAAATTAAATACAAATTGAGCATTTTGTCTGGAAAATAGGATTGAAATCATATGAAAATGCATAAGAAAATATAAGATAATTCAATGCTATAAAAAAGTATAAAAATTCACTCAAAACAAGCTATCTCAATTGTAATCTCAGCTCAAATAATTTAATCTACTCCTTGGAACTTTGAAAATTACACTTGAGTTTCCAATACATAATTGAGAGTAAACTAAAAGAGAACCTAAGCTATGCTAAATGATTACTAGACATCACTTAAAAAGACTGTTAAGAACTCTCTTGAATATGTTTATACTCGGTCCCTTTAAGTTTTAGTTTAGTATGGGAATGATTAATCTAATTTGCCTTTGAAACATGTGTTAGAACACACCTTTTAGGAGTTTAATGACCTTTAATAAGCTGATCAACAACATCATTTATAACTAATGTTATTCTTTTATCTTTAAATTGATCTTTAATGATGGTTTGCTTGCTCTATAATGAAGCTATTAAATTATTTAAATTGGATCTCTCATTCAAATTTTCATAAAAATCTAAATAAATTTTCATCATATTGAATATTTGTGCATAAAGAATTAGCCATAGTACATAGTTCATTTAATCACAAATTGATCAACATCAACTAATCAAATTAGAGGACATTAATTAACATATAGTTAACTATTACGAAAAATGTTTAGTAAAATATCAAATAAATTACAATTGGATTCACAATAATATGAAGTGTAATGAGAATTATTTCCTAATTCCTTCCCCTAAAAATAAGATAAACGTTATTCCCAATGTTTAAACAATAAAAATAAACATATAATGAGAGAGATATGGTAACAAGATAACTCCCCTAAATTCAGTAAGGCATATGCTTCCCTTTTTAATTGGGAGAGTTTGGAGCATCTAACTGAAAAATAACAAAAGAAAATAAAAGACACGAGAGATAAGAATAATAAAGCTTAGATATCCATAATGATAACAAAATATAACATATTTTGTGTAAAAATCACATGTACAATCACAAAAAATTCTTATTAACTAATAGGTCATAAATCCCTAACTCTCATATGCTCCCACAACTACTCTATCTACCTTTGCATGTGGTCCATTTTACTTTTAAGTATCTTGAAAAGGGCACTCTTAGGTGGCTTAGAGGAGGCAGAGAGACTAGCACTGAATGATAAATATGGAATTGGGAGTGCAAGCTCGATGGGCACCTCATATGAAGTCACATCCTCACTATCTTCCTCATCAAGGGCAAGCCCAAGAGATATAGGATCATTAAGTTGATCATTAGCTTTCGGCTGATGCACCTAGATATTACATCACTATCCTCGAACTCTACCACACTTCTACAACAAGTGTAGAATATGAAAAAATGGAGGCACATGGTGGATGGACTTAGATCTCGAAACTAATTTCGATGTCTCTAAAAATCTTGATAAGTAAGCACGGGATACAAAAATTCTTGTTCGGATGCTAAATTTGAATTACACTATGTATATATGAGATTACGAAGCCTGCTATGGGAATACCTAACAAGATACCTAATTTGTACAACATCTTATATAATATGTACATGGTCTTGAAATCTGACCTCATTCAAACCGCTTGCCCTTGATACAATGTTGGGGCTCTACATGGTGATGATGATTCTCTCTCACACACTTACCTGATACGATAGGAATAATTGAGAGGTTTAGATGGAAAAGTTGAGGTTAGATGCAATTGTGTCCCCGTAGAGGGTGTCCTTTTGTTGCTCATACACCCCCTCTAATAACAGAGACAAGTATGCTCTAGTGATGATTATGGGTATATCTCTAATGAAAGATCTTATCTCTAAAATATTAACCTCTTTTTTTTTTTTTTGGTCAATGCTAGTGTAAAACTCCCTCACAAGGCCAAAGTAGTATAATCCATCTAAATGTAGTACTAGTTCCTAATCTAGTACTTGAAAGACTATGGCGGTATCGAACTCAGTATCCACAATAGATGCTATTATGCGCTCTACTATAATGTCGTTGTTGCTATAGGCCTCAAACCACCTTGCATCATTTACTACAATAAATCAACAAATGTTGTATGTTTGATACTTCCTTGAACTTGATGTTGGGAATGATCTCATGCCATTAAGCTAAAAATTCTGAAAAAATAAGTTTAGTAGAATGCTAGAAAATAATTTTTGGCTCACCAAAATATTTCTTAACAGTTAGTGGAATATTCTTACATTCTAATAATAATAAAATTGATCAGAATTTATATCAAAGAATATATCTAAAGGTACAGGACACTCTGGAGAAAAAATCACCATCAAATATGGAGAAAACCCCTTCAAAATTAACGAAAACAACTCAGCATAGGAGGGTTGGAGGTGAAAATCACATGCGGAAGTTAATGATAGGAAAATAGGGTGATATTGGCACAAATACTCTTAAACTCTAACAAAAGCACTGAGAAAAACAAGTAGAATTGAGTTTATGGAAAAAATTGGAAGAGAAAGGGTAAAAATGCAAAGGATAAAAGGGGACAATGGTAGGAGGAGAGAAGAAAAAAGAAGAAAAATAAGGGAAAATAGGGTTTGCAAAAAAATGATGTTCATATATGTGAATTTCACTTTAATAGAAATTTGGGCAATTTATAATAATGTCTTTATAAATGGCCATCAATGTTCTTATTCGCAATATAATGATAGTTTCATGACACATGATGATGCTATTAAAATGGGTCGTTGATGATTTGTTTAATTTTTTTCTTAATACTTTCTAATGTCGTGATTCACCCCAAATATCCATAATTTAAGGACCATCTAAATATAACATGATTGTAAACTTAAGTGTGCTCAAATATGCTAAAAGTTAAAATTATAAACTAAAAAATGAAATGAAAAGAAAACGAAATTATTAATTGGATTGTCTCGCATCAAGTGATTTTTTTTACATCCTTAGCTAGATAAACCTATTAAGATGTCATGGTGGCTTCAAATTGATGGTTTATGATGTCATTATTTTATGCAAAACAATCAGAAGTCTATACGTGTCAATTGAAGTATGGGGCTGCAATTGTATTAGGTTCTTCCTTATCACACTATAATTCAATTCCTTATGTTTGATCTTTATCTTACTTATGTCAAGGCCCACATTTGTCTTAAGCTTATTATTCGTTACTCCAGTATAATTATAAGAGCTAATAGTAGAGGAATAATTAGACGAGTTAAAGAAGTTGAAGTATATTTCCTCATTTTAGGGATTCAAAATAATCTTGCCTTTACAAACACCCACTATAACTCCAACAGTATCCATAAATAGTTTAGTCAAGCTAATTTACATATCCTTATCTTTTTTCATATCCAAGAATAGGAAATCTATAGGAAAATTAAATTTATCAACTTTTACTAGTATGTCATCTTGGATTCCCCTTGTACATGGAACATATTTATCTATTAATTGTAATGAGATTATATAAGGCTTGGGCTTCTCTAATTGTATCTTCTTAAAGATAGACGTGGATATCAAATTAATACTTGTTTCAAGATCTATCAAAAACTCTATCTATCTGTAAGTTACTAATAATAAAAGGGATTGTGAAACTTTTTAGATCCTTAAACTTAAAAAATAACTTTTTTAACAACATTGTGAAGCATTCCTAATTCAATTTAATAGTCTCATACTCCTTAAGTCTTCTCCTATTTGATAAAAATGCCCTTTAAAAACTTAATATAGGAAGGCATCTGAGCTAGTGCTTTAAGAAATGGGATATTAATATATAATTTCTTTATCATCTCTAAACACTTCTCAAATTGCTCATACAAGTGACTATCCTTTAGTTTTTAGGGATGTGAGATCCTAGGCTTATAGGATTGCACATTAGGATAAAAAAATAACCTAAGTATTTCCTCCTTTTTAACTTCTCCTACTTCTTTTTCCTTCTTCTTGTCCTTTATACTCTCTTTGTTTCTTGTTGTTCGTTGGTTGAATGATTAAAAATGAGTGTTCTTTAAACCGATTTTACTTTGAAAACCAAAATGAGATTAAATAAAAATCAACGTGACGAAAGGCAAGTGCACCTATCGAACAAGTAATAAAATGGAGTAATTTTCAGACTCTTAATTTTACTCTTAATTTCTCTAAGTTTTAGTTGAAAGTTTTGGCTTTGGTTGTATTGCTTGTTTTTATTTTATTTTATTCATTTTATTTATCTTTTAAATTTTGCTTGAATCAGTTTTTTAAGGACAATCCTTGTGGGATAGATATTCGTTTTATACTACAAGTTACGACCTGTATACTTACGGTTTTGAACGTAAAAGTAGTAGTTTGTTTTGCAATCAACAGGTATGATATGGAAATGGGCTATAAAGAAAATTTAAAGGACCTAAAAGTAAAATGGGTTAAATTAAAAATGTCTTTTTGTTTACAAGAAGAATGACTACAACTAGTTAATTAATTAAAATAAAGATATGACATGATTCCTAATAAAGACTTAAATGTGAATGATTTTTTTAAAATAAATGTAACTAATGATCAAGAAGAAGAAAAGAAATGAGATTGATGAGGTTGACCTAACTATTTTAACAAAAACGAACATATTGAGTTGAAATTTTATTAAAGAAGGTTTCTGCCCAGACAAGTTTAATAAAGAATAAAGAAAGTTAATAACTCTAAAAGTATATTTTATTCTTAAAAATTTGAAGTTCAATGAAATGAAACTTAAGCCTAAATTGAAATATAAATATTTATTTTTAATCTAGATTTAGCTTGTCATTTAATTGGACAGGTATTTTGCATATATTAAGCATAACAAAATGATTTGGACTTTTAAGAATTTTTTCTAAAAATGTTAATGGATAAAATATACTTTTAACCCAAGATTAGAAAGCAATGAGCATTGGACTTAAAGAATTTTTATCTCTCTCTCTCTCTCTCTCTCTCTTTCTCTTTGTATATATATATATATGGCTAAACATCCACAACACATATACATAAAGCATTTTAAATTACATTTTTTGCGCATGAGCTCTGGGTAGGATTCTTTTGAACTAAACTCATTATCTAATTTAGTTTTGAAAAGCTTCACCAAGGATCTAGCTCTCTTAAGCTAAGGCTCAAGTGACCTTTTTTTTAATTAACTAAATAAAAGCATAAAGCTTAATAAGTCCTTATTTTAATCATTGTATTGGTGTACAAAGCATAAAATTCAAAGTTTCACAGATAAGGTCGTAATCCCAAGGAAAACCTTTAAATTGAAATCCGAAATTCAATAACTAGACTTCCTCATCTAGAGTGTAGTAAGAAATTGATTAATGACTCGACTTACACTCCTAATACAAACATATGACCATAAGTGATTTTTAATTAATCTAGATAAAGAAATGTGCCTAACCCTCATCATTTAGAGACTCAAACTTGAAGAAAAAGACACCTCAATAAATTAAAATAAGTTTAAATTAAATAGCAATCTCAATTAAAAAAACTTAGGGGTTGTTTGGTATCACTTCTGATTTTTTGTTTTTGTTTTATGTTTATGTTTATGTTTTTGTGTTTCTACTTTTGTTATAAAGAAAAACAAAAACATGTTTTTTTAACATTTGTAATAAAAAAATTAAAAACAAAAACATGTTTGGTTAAGAATTATGATAAAAATAATTTACTAGTGATAATTAAATATGAAATAAATTTAAATTCTTAGACCAAAATACTCTTATATACCTTAAAAATATATTATTAGTTAATATATTATATTAATTATTCAATGTAAAAATTTGTTTATAAATTATATTTTCAAAATGTGAAAAAACATTATTTTCTTATTTCTCTGTTTCTGTTTTTTTTAATTAAAAAAGAAAAAAAACAAAATAGAATACCACCAAACACATTTTTTCCTCTATTTCTTTGTTTTTTAAAACAAAAATTGAAAAACAGAAAAAAAAAAAGTGTAAACAAATAGCCCCTTAAGTTATATGAGGCCTATGCCCATAAATAGAAAAAGACAAGTAGTTCATCGAGCAAGGAATTTTATGAGGAAAACACATAAGAGAATGCCTGAAGCATTCCAACTTCTTGAGGCAAATTGATGATTAAAAAAATCATGTTAAAACTTTGAAATGTCCCCTCAAAATCAAAGCCATAGAATTCTAAAGGTAGAAAACAAAGTACAATAAAATTTAATATTTTGATAAACCTAATAACAAAAATGTTACAATCTAAATCCAAGGCAAGTTGAATCAGGATTCATAGACATTTTGAAAAAAAAAAGTTATAGGAATTAAACAATAAGAACTAAAGACAAACTATTGAATAGAAAAGCCCTATACCTCGATACGAAACAAGGACAATACAAAACTAACTAATCAAACAAATAGTTTCAAAAAAGGACTTGAGATAAAAAATGTAGCATATACATAAATGATCAGATAAACTTTGAAAGCATAACCATTATGGTAATCTGGAAAGTTAAACTATAAAAAATAAAAACAAAGTTTTATCCTAAGTGCTCATTTATAGAAATATCATGCATGTCAGACTCTCTGGAATATGTTAAATGATTTACCTTTTAGTTGTTCCATACAATGTCAAAACCATTCATTGATCATTGTCCATGCGTAGACGAGAGATGTAAAAATTAGAACAAAAAATGATTAAAAAAAGAAACTAAAAGAAGCATATATGTTAAAATGATTTTTAACGAGGATAAAGTGTTATTCTCTTGCAAAAATTTACCGGAACAAAGAAAAGACAAGACAATTTCAAGTATTTGAGAATTTTGACAGAAATTTTAAGGTTTTTAAAGAGATGGTAGACATAGGAGAAAGGGATTATAAGGGAGAGGTGTTCTTCTTATTATAGTGAATCTTGTCTTTCCTAAAAAGGAATGATCGATATTTCTAATAAAAAAAATTGAACTACATGACTACTTTATGAGATAATAGTATCCTCTTGGTCATGGCCCAAGGAGAAAAAAAAGTTTTATGTCTATAAGGATCAAGCAGTATAATAACAATGGCGTTATTTACTATTGTTGAAAATTAATATGTTGTTATTACAAAATGTGTATAAAAAGCTTAAATAGTAAAAAAATAATAATTTATTTTAGGTGTTAGTCTCTGATTGGTTTAACCAATGACACATAAAGCAAGGATCTTTTGTCTCAGCCAAGAAGCACACATTTATCGTTCATTTAAATCTTATGAATTGTGGAGATATATATCTACTTTAAAGGTAAAAAGTACAATTTGCACCCTAACGTTCCTAAAAAGGTTTAAATTAACCCCTACTGTTTATAAGAATATCACTTGGCCCCTTAACGTTTGTAAAATAGTGCATTTTACTCCTTAACATTTATAAAATGGTGTAAATTACTCTTTTAAAACTAATTTCATTAAAGTTTTATTAATTGCTTTTTTAATGATTAGTTAATAGTTCATTTATAGAATATTGATAAAATTAATATTTATCTAACAAGATCTTAATGGAATTAGTGTTAAGGGGGTAAAATGTACCATTTTATAACTTTAGGGGACAAATTACATCATTTAAAAAAGGTTATGGAGTAAAGTGGTATTTTAAAAAATGTTAAGGGTCAAATTAAACTATTTGTCAAACATTAAGGGGTAAAATGGACCTTTTGCCTACTTTAAACGATCAAGACTTAAGAAATTTATGATCAATGGTTGAGATGAAGTGGGTCGTATAGTAAATACTTGCTTCCTCCTCTTTTTGAAGGGCTATGTTTTATCGAAGCTTTCTATTTAATGTTCCATTTCTGTGACATCCATTTTCTGCTTTCTTGGATATTTCATTTCCATCTATTTTTCATTCTTTCTAGCATTATCATTTAGGTGGTACTATTCTCCATTGCTACACCATTTTATGCATTGTCATAGTGCATTAGAATTTTCCTCCACTTATTATTTTGCTTCTCTTCACCTACCTATCATCATTTTCTCTTCTCTTCTCCATCGTTTGGTTTCTTTTTACTTTGTTTAGGAGATTTATTTATGGGCATTGTTTTATGGCTTAGTTACCAACGACTCTGACGTCTTACTTATTTAAAACATTCTTCAAACTCCTCTTGTTCATGTAATTTAGTCTTCTCCCCTATTTGCAACTAAGTCCATTTCTGAATTTATTATTTCAACTCTTCTTTATTTTTCAAAGCCCTAAAATTTTTTAAAACCTCATTTTTCACTTTTAATTTTAAGAAAAATTTAAATTAGTGATTTTTAAAGAGAAAAATGATTTAAACAAATGCAAAATGTTAAATAAAACTTATTACTTATTTACAAAAGTGCAAGAACCAAAACAGATTTGGTTGACTTTAATGAAGATTAATAAATAATAGAAATAACAATGAAAATAGAAAACATGTTAAAAAAAATTCAGGCAAAAGGATTAAAATTTAAAGCAAAATCATGTATTAACTGTGTTTATTAGAGAACAAGTTCATTAAAGTAACTTACTAAGAGAATTTCATATAGAACATTAGTTGTATGTCTATAAATATATTCTTTATGAAAATTGTATAAGTGATTTTCTTATTTGAGGTCTCCAAAATATATATGGATTGTCATGATTTGTTATTACTTATAATTCATCATATTTAGGGTAATTCAATTAATAGTCATTAAACATCACATATACTATATAGATGTAGTTAAATAATTTATATAGGATTCTTAACTCTAAAGTAATTAAATAAACTATTTTATTATTTTTCAATTAGTGAGTAATCATTAAGTAAGGTAAAGTGACACTTTAAAAATAATTTT
>JAOXYD010142031.1:0-10710 GCA_028565735.1 Pinacopodium congolense
ACAATTATAGTTAAATAAGATGCATGCTTAGATGATGTTGTGTTCAAAATGTACAGGTTTGTAATGAATACACTGAACACTTCACTTCCTGCAATAAATGTAGCTAATGGTGATGTGTTAAGTGAACATAATGAGACACCTCGTGATAATTTATTTAAGAGATCTTTGGTTGAATATGATGTTAATAATGATACTGAAGTTGCAAATATAAAGGATTCAATTGCAGATGATGAATCTGACATTGAAAATGATGTAAATGATGACGATATTGTTAAGTTCCAAGTAAATATTCAAGATGACCACCAGTTAATTGAGATTGATCTAAAGATTTTAGGTCATCTATGAGCAGTGATGAATATCCTAGTGCAAAGGAACTTGGTGAACCATTACGAAGGCTAAGTAGAAGTATGAGCCATCAGCTTACTAATGCAGCTCCAAAAATTTTCATTAGGTAGGAATTTGCAACAGCAAAGGACTTCGACGATGCAGTAGTTAATTACTCTATGTGAATAGGATTTAATGTAAAGTGGAAGAAGAGTGAAAGAAATAGAGTTAGAGATGGATGCATTGACAGATGTTCTTGTGAATTGTATGTAGGGTTTGATAGGAATGACATATGTTTTAAGGTAAATACATATAATTACTCACAATCCCCATATGGTGACTACAAATTTCTTGTTGAGACATTTTAGAGATAGAATATTTGAAAAGTTTAGCATATCAACAACGGAGATGGTTAAAGAATGTAGAGAAAAGTTGAATATTTCTATCAATTCAAATATGTGTAGAGTAGTGAAGAGGAGATTGAAAAAGGAGAGAGCCAAAGAATTTATGAGCAAATATGCCAAATTACATAGATACATACATGAAATGAGGATTAGCAACTCTAGATTTACTGTGGAGTTACAACTTGTAAGGAACCAAGATAATGCTTTATTACAAGTAAGTATATAAAATACATTGATATGTGATCATGTTAGTTACTATTTAAAAACTAAAAATAAAATACATATTATTTATGAAGTTCAAATGAATATATGTTTGCTTTGAAGCTATGAAAAAAGAATAAAAGCATTTGAGGCCAATATTTGGACTCGATGGATGTTTTTTCAAAACAAAATTTTAGGGTCAATTACTTAATGTCACTGGGAGGGATGGAGATGGGGGGATATATCCGTTAGCAAGGGTAGTGGTTAAGGTCGAAAATACTGAATCATGGAGATGGTTTGTCAACTTACTAGCCACCGATTGAGAGTTGGATGATGGTGATGGGTTAATTATGATTTCTGACATGCAAAGGGTATTATGCATATTACATTGATATTGTTAAACGTAAATGATTTTTTATATTAATAATTTCTAATTCCTTTATTGCAGGGCTTGATAAAGGCTCTGGATCATATTATACTAAGTGTAGCATATTGAATGTTCACAAGACAAATCTATCACAACTAGCATAGGACATGGGGTGGTAAAAACTTATGAAAGTAGTTTTAGAATTGTGTATGAATAACATTTGTTAATGATTTTGACGAACAACTAAAGAGACTTGATAAGATAAAACTGGGATGTGTTGGAGCTTTACTAGAGTATCTAAAGGGGAGATGGGCTAGATGTTACCAGTCTTTTAAGTCTAAATGTCCTGTTGTTAACAATAATATGAGTGAAACCTTCAACAGGTGGATTTTACTAGCTAGAGACAGACTAATTATTAGCATGCTCAAAACCATATGGATTATGATTATGTGAAGACATGCATATAGGAAGATGCTTATTCAGGGTTGGAAGACAGACATTGCACCGTCTATTGTCAAAAAATTAGAGCAAAACATAAAAGATGCCATGTAGTGGAGAATTACTTAGAATGGGGATGGGGCATATGAGGTGTTAAGATGTGACTTAAGGCATATTTTTAGGATTGGTTGGGAGAGCATATGCAGTAGTAGGGCATGGGACCTATACAATTATCTATGTAAGCATGTTATAAATGCTATAAACCATTCTTAAAGAAGAGTAGAGGAATTTCTTGATGACTATTATAGGAAGCTCAATTTCCTGAGTGTGTACCATAATGTTATGAACCTTGTTCGTGGTGTTATGTTTTGGCTAGACTTTGGTTGGAAAATAATAAATCCACTTAGTCAAGGAGCTATGCCTGGAAGGCCTAAAACTACAACAAGGAGAGCTAAAAATGAGCCAAAAAAATTGAACAATTCGATCAGGTTGCATCACAAATGGAAAATACAAAAATATAGCAGATATGGCACCATTGGCCACAATGCAAGGAAGTGCAATAAGAATAACCAATCAATTTCACAAACAAGTGTAAGATATCTTTTACTTATAACAAAATTAGATTGTAGTTTATGTTTAAAACTTATTATTTTCTAAATTTTTTTTGTAGGTACACAATTAAGAACCTGTATTTGGTACTCAATTTGCATATAAACCATTATCATATGTATTTATAGTTTATGTTGTGTATGAAATAATTTAATTTATGTTATTTACTGACTAATGCTATACTTAATACATATAAGTATTCACAATATTTTTCTTCATCCTATTGATAATATTGTCATAACTTGTGAACATATCAACTATGTAAGTTTGACTTTGCATCATGGTTGTTATTTTTTAATGTAATAAATTTCTTCAGATGTTGTTCCAGTTAGTACATTGACATAAGTGCACATGAAAAGTAATTTTGACATTGTTGATCCTCATTCATTTAAGCTATCATTTGAACTAAGATGTTTTAGATTCAAAGGGCATCCAAGTATAAGTTCATAACAATTGCACGTCGGAGTAAGGAAAAGAGAGCATTACTGAAAAAATCAAATTGCCCATCTCAAGATGTATTTTCACAATCTAGTGTATATGAAGGAAGCAATGTCAATTCATATCAACCATTGTAAATGTGATTAGTTTGTATGGCTCATTTTATATTTTAAATATTTATGCAAAACTCCTAATGTATACATACTTTTGGACCTATTAATCTAAAATGAGTGACTTTTGGAAATGTGATCGGATTGTATGGTTCATTTAATATTTTTAATATTTGAGAAAACTTATGATGTGTGCATACTTTTCTGACATTTGCACCTATTACTCGAATATGAATGACTTTTGAAAATGTGATCAGGTTGTATGTATCCTATTTATATTTTGAATATGTATACAAAACCTGTTATGTATACATACTTTTCTGATCACATTTGCTCAATTGATTTGCACCTATTAATACATAAATTTCATAACATAATTCATTACATTAATTCCATATGAAAATCAAAGCATAATCTATTACAATCTTGAGTGAACTTTTATAAAACTATAATATATAGCACACACATGTGTATTAAATCCCACAATAACATAAATTAATATTATCTTTAACTCTTTTTTTATCAGTCTTCAGCTTTTTGATCTCTTTCTCCAACTTTTTGTTATCCTTCTCTAACCTATTGATCTTTTCCATCATCAACTTCAATAGCTCTTCATTCTCATTTAGTTCTTAAATCTCATTTGAATCTTCTATTGTAAAGTTATTTGATGGAGTCCTCATTTAAACCTCCTTATTTAGTGTTTCAATTTCATTCCTCTGCTTCTTGATGAATTCATTAGCACTCACATTGAATTTGTCATCGTGCCATATAAAAAAGTCACAAGTTCTCTGTAAGACATACGTCACAAATTACTGCATATAGTAGAAAGTGATTTGGAATCGACAATTCAATTATAGCACACTTACTAGGTAATTCGCATATCTGTAAGATCTCCTCCCTGTATTATTCTTTGATCATGAAGTTTTTAATGAGGTAATCAACCCACAAAAGCAAACCAAATTCCCAACATCAGTTTTATATGAATTACAGGATGACGATGATGATTCCATATCAAACCTTTGCAATACACAATGAAACTATATGTGTTCTCAATAAATATCCAACCTTTCCAATATATAATGAATCTTTTTAAAAGCTCTAAATTGCATTACTCAATCACACTAGAGGGTACTTGGTGTCTGTTAAACAGTCAAATTAAGCCAATATATTCAATAAACATGAAAATCTTTAAAAAGGTAATAATTGAATAGTTAATAGGAAATATTACTCCCTTTGGAGACCACATTACAATGTATAAATGTCTTTGATTTTCACCTCTCAAGTATGTAAAAAAAAAGTTTATAAAAGCATGTATTTCTTGCATAAGTGCACATTAACAAGTGCTCCAATGGTGTTTTTGATCAAGTAGTAATCACGTCTTCCATAATAAATATATAATAGTTATATATAAAGGAGTACAATCATGTAGCAATATCTTTCTTTGAACAAAAACTTTACTCAGCTTCAACATGGAAACTGTATCCTAATTAAGTAGCATATCATTAATCCTAAGCAACATTAGTGTTTAATTAGACAACTTTTAATTCTCCAATAATTAAGAGATGTGGGAAGAGGTTTTGGAAACTCAGCATCAAAACCCCACATAGGTCTACTGATTAGTTAGAGAATACACATGAGAAGTTACTGCAAGGATGTCTTACATACTAATGTTTTTTTAATAATTACCATAGCAAGTAAATCAAGGTGTAAGTTTGACAAATTCTTATTCGAATGAAAATTTTATTTGGGAATTTTTTTGTTTAAGAAAATTAGACAATAAAATAATCAAAATAGATATAAGAAAACCCTTTTGCTAATGCATATTGTGTCCTTTTGCTGATTCACAATAAGCGAAACAGTGCACAATTCATTAACATAGTGCAAACGATTATTAACTTTTTTGCCAATCTTTTGGATTTGGAGACTCCTTTAGCAAAGAAACAAATCTTAGGAGAAATTAAGAAATATATAGTGGTAAAATTTTGAAAAAGCATCATCTTGCAGTATGAATTTCATTCATTAAAAAAACCATATAGCAGACTTAAGGTTCAACTATAAAAATGAACGAAAATATAATTGAAGGAAAGAATAAAAGCTAGAAGTTATGGAAATTGTGCAAACCTTTCCTAAATACAAATAAGTACCATTGATTGTATATTGTGAGCCCTAGGGGACAAACGAAAATCAGAGTTTAAATGAGGCTTCAATTATGGAAAATGAAAAATGAAAATGAGAGATGCAAGAGTGGGGAGAGGGGAGGAAGATCAGTGAAGAATGACAACGAATGTGGGAGACGACGTCATTTTAGGAGAAAATTTACAAGATGTGTAAACGATGTCATTTTTTTCAATAAGTTTGCAATGTTGAATAATTGAAACAAAGTCATTTTAATAAAGATGAAAATGAAGTCACTTCACTAGAATAAAATAAACAGAGCATGCCAACTCAGATCTAGGTGAAGGGCTCTAATTGGTTCATAATAGGGGCCCATTATACATATATATGACCCGTGCCATATGTTGGCCCAAAAAAAAATTTGAAATTTTTTCCACGCGGCACGACCCATCCGTTCCACATGGCACTGCCACATGGACTTAATGGGGTCTAATGGGGATACCAACTAATTAGGCCACGTGGCACATATTAGCTTCAATGGATGACAACAGTTTTAGGGTTCAATATGAACGTTTGGCAAAACTTTAGGGTTGTTTTTAAACGTTTTCAAAACATTAGGATTTAAATTGAACATTTTGAAATGTTATGGTTTAACCTGTACACAGATGTAAATTTTAAGGTCTAAATATACCATTTGTCAATGCCTATATAGCTAATTTCTTGGAGATTGGCAACATTTTCAAGCTAATAGTGTGTTGGAGGAAGCTATTCAGCTAAGGCTATTCCCTTTCGCCTTAAGGAGTAGAGCAAAGTTGTGGCTAAAGTCCAACCTGCTGAGATCTATCACATCTTGGAATTAATTGGCAGAGAAGTTTCTCACCAGTTATGTCCCTCCTTCTCATCTAATTAAATTATGTAACAAGATTATCTCTTTTCGATAATGGGAGTGGGAAAACATGTATAAAGCTTGAGAGCACTGAAAGGATATGCTAACAAAGTGCCCACATCATAGCTTTAGCTTTGGCTTTGGCATGATGTTGTAGACCTTTAATGGACGTCTTAACTTTCCCACGAAATAGGAGCTCATTAACAATATACCTATAAATACATATCGGTGAGAAAATACATAACATAGATCTAAGCTAAGTGGAGGAGTACTCAGTGTAGATGTTGTAGCCTCATTAAAAGTTAAGCTAGAGGCTTTAACAAGGAAGTTGGAGGAAATGACAGTAGTGTTCGTATCAAGCTAGGTAATGATACGTAATTTTAGTGGAGGAGGACACCCTGACCATAAGTGCCAGTCATCTAAAGTTAGAGATCAAATAGAACATGTAGATTATATGAACAATTGTTAGAATAATTCGTATAGTTAACATATATAATCCAAGGTGGCATAATCATCCTAATTTTCTATGAAGAAGCCAGAGCTAATAAGGATAAAATCACTCACCTGATTTCCTACAGCAATAGCAATAGCTTCTTTGGTTGAATCTTTTATGTAAGAATCAAGTAATGCAAGGTTTCTACGTGATGTGCTCACAATAAAGAGGGTAGAGGAATCTTCAAGGATGATGAGTGAGGAGTGTGCTGTTGTTTTTTCCGAAAAGTTACCTAAAAAATGGTATAGGGAGTTTCTATATCCCATGTATTATTGGTAACTTACACTTGCATAAGCCTTAACTAATTTAAGGACAAGGATTAATCTTATGTCTCATAAATTATTTCATGTACTGAGGTTAGAAATCATGAAACCCTACTAGCATGAGTATTTAATTAGATAATAGTTATATTAAGTATTATAAGGGTATTGTTGAGGATGTATTAGTTAAAGCTGATAAGTTTATATTTCTCATTGATTTCATAATTCTAGATGTAGAAGATAAGGACGAGATTTTGTTAATTCTAGATAGACCTTTTCTTGCTACTTTGAAAGTCTTGATCGATGTTTTAGAAAAAAAAAAGTTAACACTTAAAATTAATGATGAATCTATTACTTTCTCACATTTAAAAGCTATTAAATCATTCCATAAGCAATGCACAGCTCTCCTTATTTTAATAATTCTATGGATGACCTTTCTAGTGTTTTGCAAGAAATTTCCAAACATGAACTTCAATAATGTGATTTATTAATGATGTTGAGCTTTGACAAATATAAGAGAGAATTGAATCTAACCCTTAATATTAAGGAGCTAAATGAATGGAGGTGTGAGGGTTAAAGAAGTTGCAAAAAGTTCCAAGGAAGGGGCCAAGTAGAACCGTAAGGCTCAAAGAAGAAGTGGATTACTACTTAAACATGAAAAGGATCATCGAGTTAATAATGTTAAATGAGTACTTAATGGGAGGCAACCTATTATAATTGTCATTTATTTTTTGCTTTAGTTTGCTCTTTTTGGATATTTATGAGTTGTTGCATATAGATTACATTTTTGCCTACAGTTCACCTCTCCTTCACTCTTGTTTGCTCTCCTTCATCTTCTATCACTCTCCGACTGTAAATCAACCTTTCAAGCCAATTTTTTGTGCACCAATTCACTTATTCTACATTAGTTCACTGAGTTATGTTCTTCACTCCCAATTAGATAATTAGATTTTAGTTTTGTTTCATATGTTAGGGTTTGTCCATGATGAAGTTTTCCTAACTTTGTTTGGTGCGATTTCCATCACTTTTGAGCTTAAAATTTTGATCTAGGAAGCTCTAGCATATGGCTTAACCCTTAATGAACAATTTGATATTGTGTTGATTTGAGTGATTTTTCACATAGCTATAGGGGTAGTACGAATTTTCATATCTTTTTCATACCTAATTGTGCTTTTCATGTTTGATAAGTGTTTGTGATATGGCATATACTTAAAAGAATTGAGAAAGACATACTTGTTTAAATTAAGACCATGCACCCTTTTTCATTTTAATTGACAATTATAGCATATCATTCATAAAATTCAAGTTGAAGGATTGATGTTTGCCATAGATTCCCTTATAATCCATTATAGAGGCAACCTTTAAGAGTACCTAGAATGGAGAAGTTTGTAGCAAAGTTTATTACCATGATAAAGGATCATTTCCAGAAGGTTGAGACATCCATTAAAAACTTGGAGCTTTAAATAGGAGATTTAATTAAACAGGTTTTTGAAGAGTCATAGAGTACATTTCTAATTAATTGCACGCCTAAAATAAAGGCACAAGTGGAAACCATTACACAAAAAAGTGGAAATGAGTTAATTAGAAGCAAGAAGGCAAAGGAAAAAGAAGAGTTTATAGCTAGAAAAGAAATGGTAGAAGGCAGAGAAAGGGAGGATAGAGATCAAGAAAAAAAGTAAAAGACTGAAAAAGAAGCTAGTGAAAGAGTACAAACCACCAATCCCATACCCGTGTTAACTATAAAAGGACTATTAAGATGAGACATTTAATAAGTTTCTAGAATTTCTTAAACAATTACATATTAACATATCTTTTATGGAAGCTTTGTCATAGATGTTTAAGTATGTCAAGTTCTTAAAAGATCTCTTATCAAACAAGAAGAAATTGGAGGAGTTATCCATGATGCAATTGAGTGAAGAATGTTAAGTCATCCTGCAAAACAAACTACCATACAAACCAAAGGATCTAAGGAGTTTCACTATCTTTTGAATTATTGGTAGTTTATCTTTTGATAAATATTAGCAGATTTAGGTGCTAACATAAATTTAATGTCATATCATTTGTTTAGGGACTGTTTAATATCACTTCTTTTTTTTTGTTATTGCTTTCTATTTCTATTTCCTGTTTTTGTGTTTTTGTTCTTATAAAGAAAAATAAAAATCTATTTAGTTGAGATTTATAATAAAACATAATTTAATAATGATAACTAAATATAAAATAAATTTAAATTATTAGTTCAAAATTCTCTTATACACCTTAAAAATACATTATTAGTCAATAAATTATATTAATTATCTAATGTAGAAAATTTTGTTTATAAACTCTGTTTTCAAAATGTAGAAGAACATCATTTTCTTATTTCTCTATTTCTGTTTATATTTCACTAATTTTGAAAATTAAAAAAAACAAAATATAACCAAACACATTTTTTCCCTCTATTTCTCTGTTTTTAAAAACAAAAACAAAAAAACAGAAAACATAAGTGAAAATAAACATTCCCTTAATAAGTTAGGACTTAGTGAACCAAATCTAACTAAGATAAGCATAAATTAGATTATAGATCCATTTATACCTTAGAGGAATAATTAAAGATAAGTTAATAAAATGGATAAGTTCATTTTTCCGATTGATTTTTTTATTTTAGAGATGGAGGATGAGGTAGAAATCCCTTTAATCCTAGTTAGACCTTTCTTAGCTATAGCTAAAGCATTAATAGATATGCATAGTGAAAAGTTGTCAATTGGTGGAAGATGAAGAAGTTGTATCTAGAATCTTTGAAGCCATAAAACATTCTATAAGAAAAGATGATATATGTTTTTATTTAGATGTGATTGATTTTGAGAGTTCTAATGTTTTGCAGGAGATAATCACACAAGATTTGTATGTATAGCCAAAGGAGAAGAAGAAGGGGCATCTACTCCTGAGATATTGGAATAAAAAGGAGAATTTGAAAGCTAATAAACTGAAAAATATAGCATGAGAGTTAATATTTTAAGATCTTGACAAACCAAAAGAAGGAAAATTAAAAACCCCCAATTGAAGATCCCTCTAAGAGTTAGAATTGAAGAAACTACTAAAAATTTTAAAATATGCTTTCTTAGATAAAAACTTAAAATTATTGGTTATTATATCTATTGACTTATTATAGAAACAAAAGGAGAAGTTATTACAAGTCCTAAGTGAGCAGAAAAGGGCTATTGCATGGAATATATCAGATATCAAAGAAATTGGCCCTTTTTTTTCTCCCAAAAGATTCTATTTGAGGATAAGTACAAAGGGATGGTACATCCTTAATAAAGCCTCAATGCCAATATGAAAGATATAATGAAGGGAAAGGTAATTAAATTACTAGATACATAAATTATTTACCTTATTTTTGATAGTTCGTAGGTGAGTCCTGTATAGGTAGTGCCTAAAAAGATGGGATGACAGTGGTGTCGAATAAGAAAAATGAGCTAATCCTTACATGCATAGTCATAGGTTGGAGATTATACATTAATTACTGCAAATTAAATAATGCAACATGCAAATATCACTTCTTATTTCCATTTATTGATAAGATGTTAGAGAGGCTCTCTGCGCATGCATACTACCACTTTTTGGATAGAATTTTGGGTTACTTTTATATCCCCATAGCCCTAGAGGATTAAGAGAAGAAAATCTTCACATGCTTATACTGTATGTTTGCATATAGGAGAATGCCATTTAGATTGTGTAATGCTCCTACTACTTTTTAGACGTGTATATTAGCTATTTTTTATGACTTAGTGGAAGATATTATAAAAGTATTTATAGATAATTTTTTTAGTTTTTGGTGAACTCTTTGATCTGTCTAAACAATTTTAGCCAAAGTACTTAAAATTTATAAAGAAATAAATCTAGTACTTAATTGGGAGAAATGTCATTTTATGATAAAGGAAGGCATAGTACTAGGTCATAAAATTTCAATTAAAGGCATTGAATTGGATAAGGTGAAAATTGAGACCATTGATAAACTACCTCCACCAACTTCATGAGGTACCTAAGAAAGTTGGCACTACTATTATTCAAGTTATCAGAGTTAGC